>JADRCH010000009.1:1374900-1466960 GCA_019843965.1 Rhynchomys soricoides
GCCTTTAATCCCAGCACTTGGGAGGCAGAGGCAGGAGGATCTCTCTGAGTTCGAGGCCAGCCTGGTCTACAGAGAGAGTTCCAGGACAGCCAGGGCTACACAGAGAAACCCTGTCTTGAAAAACAAAATCCAACCAACCAACCAACAACAACAACAAAGAATATAATTTGGTCCTTCTTTCTCCTCTTCCTCTTCTTCCTCTTCTTCCTCTTCTTCCTCTTCTTCCTCTTCTTCCTCCTCCTCCTCCTGCTTTTCATCCACAATTCTGAGAGTCAACCCAGGGTCTCCTCCCTGCTAGTCAAGTATTCTCCCCTGAGCTGTAACCCCAACCCCAGAATGGCCTGGTTCTCTCTGGCTCTACAGGCAAGATCTTTAAATTTAAATTCTTCGTTAAAATACCTGCATAAAAAATTAAAATTCACACAGTCAAAACCAAACACTTGCTGACAAGGTCTGAGACTCTGAGACAGACAGCCTGTGTACAGACTGTGGAGCCCTGGTTGGGAAGAATTCAAAAGGACCCAGCCAGTCAAGAGGATGGAGACCATTTACTTGCAAAGCAAGACACAGCCTATGTTTGTCGGTACTGTGGAGGCCTTTCTGCTTCTTCCAAGGAGATAAACAAGCATAAGTGGGCAGCCAGAATATTGTTCAGGGTGTGCAGGAAAAGCTGACTTTTCTGGCCTGGCGCCTTGGGACCTGGGGCCTCCACTGTTCCCCTTGTACTGCTGCTTGCCATTTGACAGTGTTTAATGAGGAGGTTCCTGGGGTGGCCCTGGGAGGCCTGTGGGAGGTGGGCATGCAGCCAAGAGAATCCTGGAGAACACTGAGCGCTGCAACTGTCAGGCTCTCTAGGCAGTGATGTAATGCATCCCTGGGGTCCCAGCAAAACAAGCTGCCAATGTTGCTACTGCCCTCCTGGCAACCAGGTGTTGCTCTTCAACACAGGGCTTCTCTGCGCCATTATTAACTCCCGGCTGTCCTTGGCAGGAGGAGATGTAAAGACATTTATTGTCCCATAAAAGCCAACCCCAGATAGAAGAAATGACTTCTAAAACACATCTTGCTAAAGAGGATTTCCATAGCAACTTCAGAAGTGTATGCATACAGCTAGAGACAAGTCCAGCTGATGGAGGCCACCTGGGCTATATGCAAACCCTGGTCAGGGTAACAGTAGCCAGAGCAGGTTCTAGATCCTGTCATGGTGCATAATGCCATTGACAAGCCACCTTCTCTAACACCAAAGGAGACAGAGCCATCATCAGATCAAACTGTGAGAGATCAAGGTCATCTTTTCCTTATCTTTCTCCCTCTCTGGAGAAACCCTTCAGACCCCTGGCGCAACCCGTGTCTCAGTATCTCAGCCAGTCATTCTTAAGATTTGACTTTGGAAAGCACAGGGTCGCCTACAGATCTAAAAGAAACCAGCTGGCCATTGCAAGAGAAGAGCTTTGCCTGTTTACCTGAGTTCTGTACATGTTTCACAGTCCTATGGGTCAGATTCTGGGCAAGAGTCAAAGACCATAAGATCAGGGGACAGAAATTTGGGGGGTGGGGATGCTCTCAGGATCAGCACAGGAAGTGGGGCACAGGCTAGCTGTGGTGCAGTGGTAACAGAAACTTCAGGTCACTCCTTGGGGACCCCTAGAATCTGATGACCTCAGACAGTTATCCTTTAGGACACTGGTTCTCAGCCTTCCTAATGCTGTGACCTTTTAACAGAGTTCCTCAGGTTGTGGTGATCCCAACCACAAAATTATTCCATTGCTGCTTCATAACTGTAACTTTGCTACTGTTATGAATTGTAATGTAAATATCTGATATGCAGATGGTCTTAGGCAAACCTCTGTGCAAGTGTCTTTCAACCCCCATAAGGAGAGAACCACTGCTCTAGGAGGTAGAGGGGCCTTGAAACTCTACTTTGAACTCTATCAGTGGGTTCCTGCCACCCCTGAGTAAGGGGTGTGACCCTGAGTCAGGCAGCTCCCTTGAGAGGTGGCATTTTTTCACAACCAACACAATAGCAGGTGGAGGCTATTGATGCTCTAGTCAACATAGGACAGAGCATGTACATTGTACATTCACATGTACACACTAACGTGCATGCACACCCACACATGTACACAGGAGCATACACACGTTAACAAACATACATGCATATATACACATGTGTGTACACACATGAAGACTTCACTGAACATAAAGTCAGCCCTAGAAACAGCATGGCAAAGAGATTGAGCACACAGACATGAAAGAAGACTAAACGACAAGCCTGGTATTTTTGTGTCACCACAGTAGCCCTCAGACCTCAGACTGGGAACATGGCTAGGATGATCTAGAGCACAATTTCCTGTCGCTGCAGGATCCAGCCTGGGTTGACAAGATAAATTTGAAGTTTGGAATTGAAATCATGCTTACATTCTGACTGCGCACTTAGGAGCCTGTGACCTCAAACCATTTACTTCTCAGCAGCCAGCTCTAAGGTGAGGACAGTCTGGCTTCCTTGAGTCTGCTGTTGGGTTAGGCTGGGATAGCATGAAGCACAGGACAGAGTGAGAAGCAGGAGCCAAGGCATGTTCCTGTGCTCAGCAACACATATGCCTAACCCATACCTGAGCCTGTGATCACAGACTTCCCTAGAGGGCAGACTATGGGAAGCTCTGTCTTGCTTTGTTTCCTGATGTTCAGCTGAAGCGCATAAGCCATGTTTGCAAAGAGAGCAGCAGCTGAGGATTCTACAGAAGCACAGGCAAACCTAGTTTAACAAGGGCTAATCTTGTCTAACCTGGGCTAACAGAGACTAACAGCCTAATGCAGCTTAATGCAAACTAACTTCATCTAACCAGACAAGTCCAGCCTGAACTTGAAAGCTTTGAAGGGTGTTCATTAACAACTAAGATCCAAAGACTTCTGAAAACAAGGCCCTTCAAAATGTGGCTATTCTCCAGAAATGAATAAATAAGTCGCCATACTTATGACAGTTTCAATAAACAGTGAAACACACTTGTAGGTACCTGGTTGTATGTTTAGCAGCCTGTTCATCTGAAATACATGCCAGACAAGTATTCATGAAATACATGTATTTCAAATGGAAAACCTCAAGTGCCCCAAAGGGCTATACAAACTCAATCACCACTTTTGGAAATCTTGGCTTCTGATGGTTAGAAAAGAAAACAGGATGGGTATCAGTGGACATTTGGTAGGAGTCTGTGTATTCTGGTTATTAAAAAAGGCAACCACAAAGATCCTGAGTTATCTGGGGATTACACACTGCATGGCAAGGTACAGTTTGCAAGGATTGCTTTGCTTTGCTCTAACAGTGAACGCTGTGAAGTAGGTAGCATTATACTTCATTCATTATTGAAGCCCAGGAAGGCAGAGTAACTGGTATTCCTCAGCAGAGAGTCTCACAAGGCAGCCAGCACGGTAGTTCACACCATCCCAGCATGGTGAGGTAGGAAACAGGTTCGAGGGATCACAAGTTCATGGCCAGCCTGGACTACCTTGTCTCAAATAAACAGCAGAACAGTTCCATTAGGCGTTGGGGGTAGGAAGCAAAGCATCGCTTTCTTTGTCACAAGAAAGTATTTACCAGAGAAGGTTCGTGAAGGGCTGTTTGGTGTAGATCCCTGCTTGGAAAATAAACTTAGCCGCTGAGCTATGGTGGGGCTCTAAATAGCTGGGTGGTGGTGGTGTGGCTTTGGGCTCTCTGTCCCTCAGTATTGACAGTCACAGCTTGGTTCTCAGAGGCTGCTCCTTTCATATAAGGACCATGTTCCGGGTAGCACAATGCCTCTGTCTGAAATCTGAAAGCCAAACCTACTAGCTGAATATCCCAAAGTCAGTGGGAAATCTCATTCATGACTCCCATGCACTAACTATTCAACCAACTCTCTGCTAGAATCCTCTGCCTTGTTTTATCTCTGCTCAGAGATGGGCATGTGGGAGATCTGACAGTCCAATAGTAAGTGCTGATGCATTAAGGACAGCTACAGGATCTGTGTAAGCAGCATGGATTTTCTCTGTGCCTTCCCACACGGAAGCTGTCTACCTCAAGACCGTGGCTTTATTTTATTTCAGGTGATGCTTACCTTAAAAAGAGGAAACCACAGCTTCTCAGGCAGACCCTACACATGAAATCTGATTCGAATGAGACACAGTCACCTTGAAAAGGACAGGTGTCTCCAACAGGGCCTGAGGAGTACAGCGGGGAGGTAGTACCATCCTAAAGGGGAGCCACAAGGGTGGACATTCTGAGAACCGTCTGGTCATTGCAGAGCCCTAGATCTCTGGGAGGTCACTATCCCTCCCTCCACACCCATCAGAGGTCCTCTGAACCCCCTCCCAGCCCCCTAAAGTCTCAGTCCCTCTCACCAGCATGGTGATTCTCCAACTTTAAAGTGCACATGAATCATGGTGAGACACTGCTAAAATACCACTGCTGCTTCAGTAATTCTGGGGTTAAGCCCTGCACTCTAACAAATCTTCCGGTGATGCTGATACTGTCCATCACTGGACCAAACCTTGAGCAGAGACATATTACAAGAGGTGTATGATTTTTTTAAAAAATTGTGGGCAAAATAATTAATTATATGAGGAAATTTGAACTAAGCAAAAATAAGTAGGCTTCATTATTGCAGGGCTTATCAGAGCCCTATAAACATTTGCAAGCATCATTAATCTCCAAGAGGAGAACATAGAAAATCTTGTAAATCAATAAATACTGAGTGGGGGTTAAGGATGTAACCAGGGTGCTAGAGAGATGTCTCAGTGGTTAAGAGCATTGATTGTTCTTCCAGAGGTCCCGAGTTCAATTTCCAGCAAACACATGGTGGCTCACAACCATCTGTAATGGGATCCGGTGCCCTCTTCTGGTGTCTGAAGAGAGCAATGGTGTAATCATATATATTAAATAAATAAATACTTTTGAAAGGGGGTTTGTGTAACCAGAAGGCTTTGACACTTCAGTCTAAAAGAAGAAACAAAGGTTAGTTATGAATATTTTTCCCAGCTTACCTGGGCTCCAATGTTCCAATATTCTACACCAGCTCTGCCCTCCTCTTCTTGCTCCCATTTTCTTCTTTGAGGTATTTGAGAACATTCCAGCCTCTTCCTTCAGACCTTAGACCTGAACATCCCTATTCCTCCTCCCTTCCCCATCCCACGCTCAGGGTCTCCCTGAAATACCTTTCACAGACTCGCACAGTCCAGGCAGCGATGATCCACAGAGAGATGCTGAACACTAGCAGCACAGTGCCAGGGCAGATGGTCATGAGCGTCTTCATGACAAATCGGGTGTTGAAGTTGATCTTGTTGAGGGCCCCGATGCTTCGGGAGGAGGCATCAGTGAAGAGCTTGCTATGTAGCAGCATGACTCGGGCGATCAGATATAGGCGCAAGAACATGGGGATGGACAGAATAATGTCCACGTCAGCCTCTGCCCGAGATGGGGTGTAGGAGAAGGCCAGGCGTGCAGTCCAGAAGAACTTGTACTCTCCAGGAATGGGGTGAATGGCACACACCAGCATCTCCAGGCTGATGTAGAGGATACGCTCGTAGGTCATGGCTATCCGCCAGTCATCTGCACCATTGTCGATCACAAAGAGCTGGAGGAGCAAAGAGCACATTAGTGTGGCCATGACACACAGTAAGCAGGAATGTCTCAGAAGAGGCAGGGGTGGGGTTGCTGGGGCTTCAGGACCGCATCAGGGCTAGGTAGGCTAGGAGTCTACCTGTGTGAGAGCCTCAGTGGAGAGTCAGAAGACATGCTTGGATCCAGCCAGAGGTCTTAACTAAGACACCCACTCTCTGAATCTCATGTCCTCCTCTGGAAGTTGCTTCCTAGGATATTGTCATGTTTGTTTGTGACAAGGTCTCATTCTATAACTAGCTAGCCTCAAACTCATGGAAATCCACCTGCCTCAACCTTTCCAGTTCTGGGATTGCAAGAATAAACCATTATGGCAAACTGGATATTGAGATTCATAATAAGAAAGAATACATTTGGTCCTCACCTTGGCTGAGGCATGCAACTACTAAAACCCAGGAAAGGGCTGGGATATAGCAGAGTATGCACAAGACATTGGGCTTAACCCCCAGCAAAACACACACACACAGGTGCACGTGTGCACACACACATCATACATACATACATACCCACACTCCATATACAAATACATACACACATATACACAACACACACACACACACACACACACACACACACAAACTAAGCTTCAAAAATGATGAGTCTTTGGGGCTTGTTTTGTTTTGAGACAGGGTTTCACTATGTAATCCTGGCAGGCCTATGTTTTGTAGACCAGACTAGCCTTGAACTCACAGAGATCTACTTGCTTCTGCCTCCTAAGTGCTGAGGTTAAAGGTGTACACCCCTAGCTACTGTTATTTACTGTTTAAACCCAGGGTCTGCTACAAGCCAGGCTGGTGTTTTTACCACTGAGCCACATCTCAAGCACAGTCACAGAGTCAGAGTCTTCCAAGTGCCCGTGTCATGACTGGCCAGCCACAGGATGGGAGGAAGGAGGAAGGAGAAAGACTACCAGCCCCACCCTCCCTAGTGGTTGACCATCAGTGGCACTTAATTTCATCAAGTGTGCTATACAAAGAAGCCTCTTGCCAAGCCCAGGGACAAGGCTTGGAGACGTCTACATAGCTGACCACACAGAGGCACCTGGGAGATAGCGCACCCACAGAAGCCCCAAAAGCTTCATACCCTCCCCATACTCCTGCCCTGAGTCCATTCTAGCCTGATGCTCAGCAGGATTCTCTGAAACACCCCGAAGAATAACTGTGCAAATGTGTTCCTGAACTGTGCACTCAATTCCAGCAGGTGAATTAAATCCAAGACCCAGGTCATGGGAGCCCCGACTCACAGCTCAGTCAGCCCCATGTGGACTTTTGAAGTGAGACAGAGCTGAAAGACCAGGTCAGTAAGTAGCCAGTGGGTTTTTAATGTAACTTCAAGTGGAGTGTTAAAGCTGGGTTAAACTGCAGAACACCCCTCTGTTGTTCATGTTTGTTGTGTGGACAAAACACCCACAAATTGGAGTTGGAAAGATGGCCTAGCGATTGAGGACAACTGACTGCTTTTCCAGAGGACCCAGGTTCAAATCCCAGCACCCACATGGCAGCTCACAATCATCTGTAATTCCAAGATCTAACACCTTCACACAGACTTACATGTAGGCAAAACACCAATGCACATAAAATGAAAATAATTTTTTTGTTTGTTTTGTTTTTTTGAGACAGGGTTTCTCTGTATAGCCCTGGCTGTCCTGGAACTCACTCTGTAGACCAGGCTGGCCTCGAACTCAGAAATCCGCCTGTCTCTGACTCCCGAGTGCTGGGATTAAAGGTGTGCTCCACCACTGCCCGGCTGAAAATAAATTATTAAAACTCCCACAAATCCAATGAGCAGAGGGCAGACAGCATGAGGAGATTGCTGGGTCAGTCTCTTTCTGCTATCCGCTGCCAAGTCCCTTCCAGCATGAAGGATCCAGCCTCCGTGTGTTACTCTGTACTAAGGAGGATTAAGAGTGCTTTTGCATTTAAAGGGGAAACAAAAGCAAGCAACCCGAACACCTCTGACTCTCAGCTGGCATGGCACTGATGGAGAGGGATGTTTCCTATAGCAGTGAGCTTACAGGGCAGCCAGGTTCCTGACTCCAACTCAGAAGGGCAGCAAGTGTCTGCAGGCCCCACTGAACTCTTGGGTAACGCATGGAACATTCATTGCATGGCTCCTGAGCCTACTGTTAACCAGCTCTGGAACCCTGGGTGAGTTACTGAACCTCTCTGCCTCTCCATCCTCCTGTCTGGGGATGTGCCATTTGCTGCAGAGGTTACAACGGGTACATTTCATATATCATATACAATAGTATATCCAATGTGCAACAAACCTGCCGTGCACCCACTACACTATTAGCAACCATGAGCAGAGCAGTAACTATTAGCTATTGTTGATATTAGCTATGCCTTCTTTTTAGCCTTACTAAGGCTAACATATGGTCTTTCCACATGAGGGCTGGGTTCAGCTATGTCTCCATTCCTTCCTAGCCCCAGTCTTCCTCTGAGCTCCGAATCCTGGGGACACGTCATAAGGTCCCACTCCAGCAACTATTCCCTGGGTACCTACTTACTGCCTTGCACATACTCAGCTGAGATTAGCATCTGGGGAAGGCCCAGACTTTGTCCCCAAGGAAGCCCCACTATGGGGTCCCACTGCTTTTGATGACTGTTCAGGAGCTCCACTTTGGCCTTTCAGCAAGCTTGGTCTTCTCTGTCCAGAGCAACTCTGTCCCAAGCAACTGGGCCCGTATAAGGTTGGAGCTATAGCCAGGACAATGGAGGTGCCCACCACACCCTCTGTATCTCCCTGTCTGCCACCTGCTGCCATGCACCTCCTGTGTTCTGCTCAGATCTCCAGGGAGTTATCGCCCTCCAACATGGCTTCTACTGGCCTTCAGGGAAGTCCTAGGGTGGAGGTCTTGGGGCCTAACTTGGCTGGTGTTTTGGGGCAGTGAGCCTTAGAGGACACGTATCCCACTTGCACATCCTAAAAGGAGAGTGACCCCTGAATCCTGCCTGAGCCCAGTTCTGAAAGGCCAGTGCACAGTCAGGATGGAAGAGAAAGAAGCTAATGATGTAGCAGAATCTGGGGAAAGATGAGCTTCACCTCAAATCCAGCATTCACAAAGGAGAAAAGCCAGCTGCGAGGATTTGAGGGCTGGTCACAGGTTACATCAACTAAGGCTCCTGCCCTGCCCACTTGTGCCCGAAGCTGACTGCCTCTGCCTCCTTCAAGGTCTGGGCCCCACCCTTCTGCTTTGAAGGCAATCACTAAGCATCCCCTCACCCTTTCCACTTCCCATGAGTCCCTTCATCCAAGGAGAAGATTCACGCCCCCTTAGCCTGAGGCCTCCTAGAATAAAGCCTGAGAGTCAAAGAGTCCCTGAAACACCAGATACAAATAGAATGCAAACAGGTGAGTCACATGTGGTAGACAGTGTGTGTGTGGTGGAGGGCTGGGTGAAGATGTGCTCTCTTGCTTTTAGTGACATTTGCGTGCTGTGGGATCAAGTTCCAGACATCCTAGCAGCCCACTGAGAGACAAAAGGGGTGGCTGTGGAGTGGGCCAGACTCCAACTTTGTTGAACCTCAGCTTCCCCCTCTTCCTGTCTTGTGACCATACAGGGCCATAACAAATGTGAAACTCAATAAGGTCATAAACCAGTGTTCAACAAACATATTAAAGGCCTGCTACCTGTTGGGAGAGGGTAAAGCAAAGCATCCAAGCAAGGCCCCTGGGTGAAGCTTAGTAGAGGAAGCAGAGTCCACCTTGGTAATGCCTGGCTCAGGGGCCTATCATCAGGAATCATCTGTGAACAGGGGAAGGTACCAGCACAGCACCTGGGGAGACTTCTCTCTCTCTCAGTGCAGTGCTGCCTGGGTTTTCCCAGACCCAGACCCATCAATTAGAAAGACAGATCTATGGCCATTTCCAAGGTGTCTGTCTGCTTCTAACTGCTATCCAACAGCCCAAGTCATGGCAACATGACTCTCTGGCCAAACTCTTTAAATACAAAATTAAAGCCTTCCATCCAGTAATAAAGAAGCACATTCAGTTGCTATAGTAACTAGGTTCACGCAGTAGGAACTGAAGCAATGAGTAATGGATTCCTTTGATTGCTTGGTGGATTCTAAGCTGGTACATCATCTGAACTGAAAGACAGGGTCTCCACTGAGCTACACAGCTCAACAGGAGAGAACTGCCTGGGGTGCTATCCCCATCAGCCTCTCAGTTTCTTGATGAAAGGAAGATGGGTGCAGTAAGTCAGAGGCTGGGGAGCTGGCTGGACCCTCCACAACCAGGCGTTAGACCAGGGAGTCTGCTCAACTGTCTCCATTACAGGACACCTGTTCCTCGGCCCTCAGCTGACTGTTCTCTAGGTGGATCACAGAGATGGCTGCTGGGGCATTTACAAGCAGGGTCTGCTTGGGGGAGGCTGTTTGGAGCAGAGGAACAAGGAGAACTATTTCAGGCTGCAGACTGAGTATACCTGCTAGACAGGCGTCATGGCAGGGTTTGATGGCCGTGCAGAGCCGGGCATCTCCCAGAACATCCGTGGCTCTCCCACACAGGATAGCCTTGTGCTTTCTGCCTCTGGAATCACAGCTCAGCAGTGTGACCTCACTTCCTGCAGATCACCCTGCAGCTCCTTGGCCTCCTGCTCATTCCCTGCCAATCACAAGTTTCAGTTATTTATTGGTCTTTACTGCATTTCTGTCTTGTCCCTTAGAGCAGTGGCTGTCAAAATGGCTGCACATCAGAGCCACGTTGGAGACCTGTTAGAAATCCCCTTTGCTTTGCACAACAGGAGCTTAGCAGAAGAAAGGGGAGGGAGGGAAAAGGGAGGGAGAAGGGAAAGAAAAACATCTCTCTGCCAAGGTCCATCCTCAGACCAAGACTGGATCCAAGACTGGATTGGTGGGAAGGGAGGGCTGATGTCTGAACCTGTGGGAGGAAGTGGGGGAGGGGCTGACACTGGTACTTATTTTCTGATATAGCATCTGTTATATAGCCCAGGCTGCCCTTGAACTTACAAACTCCCTGCCTCAACCTCCTGGGTGCTGGTATTGTTCTTAAAGCATCTGGATACCAGGGCTGGAGAGATGGCTCAGCAGTTAAGAGCACTGACTGCTCTTCCAGAGGTCCTGAGTTCAATTCCCAGCACCCACATGGTGGCTTACAACCAAGTGTAATGGGATCTGATGCCCTCTTCTGGTGTGTCTGAAGACAGCTACAGTATAGATGTAGGGAGCCGCCTGAGTCACACCCACATTCGCCATTACAAGATGGCGTCTACATTCGGCCGAGGACAAGTTGTAAACAGGCTAGTGCGCATGCACCTGGTAATTTTCCACCTCAGAGTCTCAGCCTCTCTCGTGGTGGCATCTGGCCTGGTGTGCGGGAGCCAATGGGGAAGCTCCATGTCCCAGGCAAGCGCTGTGACCTATATAAGGGACGGGTGTTCTATTGTTCGGGGTCTCCACTCGTGGCAAGCTTATGCTCTCCCTCTCAAGATGCATTAAAGCTTTACTGCAGAAGGATCCTATGTGTGCCGCGTCGTTCTTGCTGGCGAGACGGTAGCGCGGGACAGTATATATATTCTTTAAAAAAAAAAAAAAAAAAAAAAGAGCTTCTGGGTAACCAGGTTCCAGACCCAATGACTTCAGTGGGAACCTACTTGATCTCTACTATTGCCAATGCCTAAGCTCAATCTTAGGATGTAGTAGATGTTTACAAGATGCTGCCATTTATGTGACTTTGAGCAGCTAATCTTCCCTCTTTTGGGCAGTTTCCTCCTCTGAAGATAAAGATTTCATGATGGTCCCCAATGTCTTAGGTTTCAGTCTCTGTGATAAAGCAGCAGGACCAGGAGCAACCTGGAGAGAAAAGGGCTTATTTGGCTTACAGGTTACAGTCTATCATTAGGAAGAGCCAAAGCAGGAAATGAAGCAGAGGCCATGGAGGAAGGCTGCTTACTGGCTTGCTCCCATGGCTCACTCAGCCTGCTTTTTTTATACAAGTCAGAACCACTGGCCCGGGGTGGCTCCACCCACTGTGTCATGTCAGTCATTAATCAAGGAACGGAGGCATTTCTACAACTGAGGCTCCCTTTTCCCCGATGACTCTAGCTCATGTCAAATTGGGGATGGGGAACCTAACAGGCACATGCAGCCTGTTCTAAGGAGCCAGAATTCTGCGGCACTTTCCTGCTGGTGCCTCCTACCTAGCATGTGTTCTCAGTTCTGTGAGCTCCTTAAAGCAGAGCCCATGCTGGTTCACTTGGCTAACAATGTTCCTGGCACATGGTGGCATTAAGTCAATTTCTGGTGAATGAGTGAGAACTCCTATAGAAATTCATTCCTAAGCCTATGACTACCAAAGGGCCTGACGGTACATTTCACGCCATGGGAGATGCTGCCCCTTTCCCAGATGGTGGCCCAATCTGCAATCAACTGCTCCAGGTGATCTCCAACATGGGAGAGTTCTAGAGCTAACCTGGAACAAGCATCTATTATTATTTTTCAAAGTGGCATCTACTGTTATATTTATTATGTCTATTTGTCCATTTATGGAGATGCTCACGTGCGTGTGTAGAAAGACAGAGGACAATTTGCTGAAACTAGTTCTCCCATCCCCCACCATGTGAGTTCTGGGGACTGGACATAGGTCATCAGGCTTGGTGCCAAGCACCTTTACTTGTTAAACATCTTGCTGGTTCTTGAGTCAGGATCTCAAGTGGTGCTGGATCAGAGTGATCTGGGAGAAATGGGCAAGTGTCTCTACAAGGAACCAGTCACCCCAGGGCTTGATCTCGATGACTCAGCCTGACTGCCTCTGGTGGGGTTTGGAAAGGCCCTGGGTGATGTTGACAGGTGGCAAAGGCAGGACTGCAGACAGCCCTGGAAGGGAGAAGGGTCAAAGACCCTGAGCAGACAAGGAAGTTTTCTCTTGACCCAGCCTGGGCTTGTCCCCTGCCCACTAACTCCCCGGGTAGGAAAAGAAACCCCAACTCTAAATTGCTGAATCTTGCTGCCTCACATTGGAAAAGGGATCCTCCTCATGCAGGAAGGGGTCAGTCTGCAGAAGGGATATGTGCCATCAGAGCCTGTGGATTTTCCAAAATTCCACTCCTTTCTCAGATGGTGAGAGGTTTGCTTGGGTCTGGATCCTTCCACTACTTCTCTTACTCTTGTGAGCAGGAGTTACTGCAATCCCAAGAGCTTCTGGAGGCAGGTTGACACAACAGAGTAAGTCCTAATGTACAGTAATTAGAGAAAAGCCAGATGTAATTCAGTTCAACTCAGCTCAATTCAGTGAAACAACCAGAGAGAACCAACTAGCTTAGGACATTGTAGGGACCTAAACACAAGTCAAACACATGGTCTGGGAGCCAGTTTGCAGTCTCAAGTGGCTCTAGCATCAGAGAGGCACATGAGGACCCTCACAGGAGAACTTGGGTAAGACAGGACTTCAGGACCGCTTGGAGACAAGTACCAGATGTCGATTATAGAAAATGTCCACAGGGCCACTTCTTCTGTGAGTGTGACATCGCCTCTCCATCCTGTGAGAGGCATAGCCTACAGTTCAACATCTTGAGTTTAACCTGATCGTGTGCCTTCCTTTGGGAAATGGGACGTTATGAAATACAATGCATCTAATGTTTGAAAGATCAGTTCTATGGGGCTTGCTACAGACATATGACCTCGTTTTCCCTGTCACTCAACTTTGCCAGGGGCTACAGTGAGTCCTTCCTAGACCAGCACATGACCAAAGCTCTGCAGAGGACCACCACACTGAGCCTAGTTACCCTGATGTAGTCTTAAGCTACTGTCTTTCAGGGGCATTGCTGTACAATACCATCAACATACACTGATACTGACATGTACCTATAGATATTAGGGCAGCCAGGTGATTGGCCTTCCATGCCCAGTACTTCCCTTTTCAGTTTTCCTGCAATAAGATCTAGAAAGAGCCCACAATACCTATAACCCCCTCTCGCCCCTATGGTTATAGGATGACCAGTCCAGGGGAAAGCTGCCCATGGTCAATAGCCATCGCTCCTTCTACCACCTTATAGAAACTTCATTTCAGACACCAAGAAATAAATCAAAGTATTAACAAGTTATTTTTCTGAACTATTTAGTTATTTTAAAGTGTTTTCTGGAACTGTTTGAGGAAGTTCACTGGTGAAGTAAATCAAGTAACAGAGACAAAATAGAACTTATGGAGTGCCAGAACAGTTAGTCTTTTTAGCAGATCTAGGGAGTTACGTGATTAGCTGCCTGGGACAAAGAGATCATTGTGAGTATCCTAACTCTGAGCAGCCACTGATAGTACCAAAGAAAATGACCTCAGAGAGCGCAAGGTGTGCCAGAGAGCATTGAGCTTGCCCCTGATGCCTGGTCTCCACAGGCTAAGCTCAGAGGAGCCCTCGGGTCCCTCCAGCTCACTGGGGTGGGGCTTTACTTCCTTCACAGGGTGTCTCTCAGAGAAACTCTATCATCACCAGCTCGTGACAGCTAGCTCTGAAGGGCCATCTGGTCACCTCAGAACAGATCAGTTCAACCAGACACCCTGGAGTGAGCACCCTGTGGGACAGCTGCAGGCTGGGGAGTGGCTGCCCTGGCAGAGAAGCAAGGAGAGGCCTTAACTGTCCTGTTTGTCACAGTGAGTTTGAACTGTCTCATTAGATCATTCGAGATTGAAAGACTTGGGCCCTTCTGCTCTTTATCTGAGCAAAATTGTCTCATAAAATGTTCTCAGCCATCAAGGGAGACAATGTGTAGACAGATTCCAGCCAAATGAAAAGCGTTCATTCTTATTCAACTATAAAGTTTTCTAAATTAAAGAGAGAAAATGAAGAGATGGGGGTGGGGAACTTTTATGTTTCCTCTGTGGGAGAAAAACCTCAGGGAATTTTTTCCATCGTTAAAAAAATGCAGAAGAAGGGTCTGGAGGGATGGCTCAGCGGTTAAGAAAGTACTGACTGCTCTTCCAGAGGTCCTGGGTTCAATTCCCAGAACCCACCTGACATTTCACAATAGTCTGTAACTCCAGTTGTAGGGGATCCAAAATCCTCACACTGACATACATTCAGGCAAAACACCAATGCACATAAAATTAAAAATAAATGAATTATTTTTTTTTAATGCAGAAAATAACATTTCAGGTTTTAAAAATCCAAATTTTCTTAAAATACGTTATTAATACATATCTTATAGATAAATAAACTTAAACTCCTTAGACTATATATTATGTATGTGCACCATGACTATGGGGTTGCCATGGAAACAACATCAAAAAGTCCTGTGATCCCTAATTAGGTTTCCCTGAGGACAAGAGCTGATTGTCGGTGATGAGATGAACTTCAGGTCTACAGCATCAGTGAACATAAAATTTCAGAAGCTGCATGAAGCTAGATGAAGAAAAGGAAGAAGAAAAATTGAAAATTAAAAGAAAACATTTGGGCTAGGTAAATGGCTCAGAGATTAAGAGCACTGGCTGCTCCTCCAGAGGTCCTGAGTTCAATTCCCAGCACTCATATCAGGTTCCAAGGGATCTAACAGCCTCACACAGACAAACATGCAGACAAAACGCCAATGCATATGAAATAAAATTAACTAAATCAAAAAAGAAAAGGAAAAATTTTCAAAAGAACAAAACAAAACCAAAAACCTTAGTTGTTGGGCCTAGTCAGAAAGGCCATTGTGTGGCGCCAGCAAGGCCAGAGCATCATGAGTGGTGCTCTCCTGCCCTGCATCTTTCTAAGAAGAAATCCTCCCTACCTGAAACTAAATTTCTGCAGCTCGTGGCACTGGGCCATGTGTGATGTCCCATGGTGGCTTTGGGCCCAGGCAGACCAAGGTTCTTCTAAGTGTCCCAGGCTGGCATCACCTCTAGTCCATTGCATAGACATGAGAACCCTCTGGGACTTTAGAGTCTGAAGTTCACATGGGGCTAATGGAGGCCAGCGATGACCATAAAGCATTGGGCCCATCCCCAATTCTTGGAGCACAAAAACCAAGCAACAGCGTTTGAGAAGGTGCCTGTTTTTTAGTCACTCAGCAAGAGTCTATCCCTGAGCAGGGCCAGTGGGGACAGAGCACTCCGTTGCTGGCAAGTGTTTCTCCGTTCCCTGGTCCTCAGACTCCTCATCTGGAATATAATGGTTGGATCAAATTTGCAGCTTTCCATTTCTCACTAATGAATTCGTTTTTTAAATGTGAGTTCAATATGAGAAAGAAACTCAGCTTTCTAGGCTAAAGGGTGGAGAACACTGTTCCGTGTTAACACACTCCTCTCCACCTACACAGATATCTGTACGACCTCTGTGCCCCACCGGATCAGCAGGAAAACCATTGATCTCCTCAGCTTGTGGTGAAAGACGAAGTATAATGCTAGACAGAGGCGCCAAGTTCAAAAGCTCCTGGATGCACAGCTGGAGAGATGTTCAGAGATGCTGTGCTTACATGGGACTCAGACTTGATTCCCAGCACCTCGGTGGTGGCCCACAACCTTCTATAGCTTCAGTTCTAGGGAATTCAATGCCTTCTTCTGGCTTTCATGGGCATTATACCCACTTCCAACACAGATGTACATGCTGGCAAAACAGCATTAAAAAATCCATTAAAAATTAAAAAAAAAAAAAAAAGTTATGTTGCTGGATGCACCGGCATGGAGCTTTACTCCAAGGGTTCCTCAGTCCACCCATCTATCCACCATTTTGGGTTCTGACTGTGGACTTTCATGCTAAACTCCAAGAACCCAGAAAACAAGTGGAACCGGAGCCAGGGCCACAGAGCATGTGCTACGGGGAAACAAGTACACAGGATTCCTTATGTGCGTGCGTGGTGCCTGCCGCCTTGAAAATAAAACAGGGGGGAGGAACTAGAGAAGTCTGGGAGCAGACAATGGGATCCTACCCAGCATCCAGGACAGCCCAGCCTATGGAGAGGAGGAAGGGAATGGAGCCAACCTGGTGCCTGATAGGAATGAACTCTGCAGAAACAGGAGACTGGCTCTGGAAGTTTCCAAGAATTCTCCCTTCCCGAGGCTTCTGGAGTCACTGGGACTCTTCCTCATGTAGGTTTGGAGTTTGTCCAGTTCTATCCAATGCAGTAAGGCCACAGCGACCCAGCCGGCCCTAGGTTACAATGGCCATGCCCTAGACTTAGCAAGTGCCCCATTCCATCCGCCTTCCAGCTACCAAAGTGAATGTCCCCAAACAGAACCATGCCATATGACTTCCCTCGCTGGACCCTGCCAGTTGTTCCCCAGTATGTTCTGGGTCAAGTTCAACCCTCTTAGCTCACTTGGTAAATAGAGCTCTTCCCATCTGCTCTCAGCTGAACCTCGCCCCTCATCACCTCCCATAGCACACCGGCACCTCATGCCCACCAAGGCACTCAGACGCCAAGCTGTGTCCTGTAGGGTGGTAGCAACTGTGCCACTCCCCCGCTTCACCCCGGAGAGCACTCTGATGGACTGATCGTTCCCTCCAGCTTCACTCATCTCCACATAGAATGAGCTGCCTTTCTCAGGGTCTTCCCAGTCCCTCAGATCCCAAGGCTCATGAAGCTGATCTCCAGTGCCAGCCCCAATTCCAGGGTACCTCCCTTCAGCAGCAACAGTGCTGTCTCTGTGCCATGCCTATAAACTGTGTGCGTTGCAGCACCATCTCATTCAGCCCTGAACAGGGTTCCAAAAATATTCTTAGTCCCATTGTACAGATGGAAAATTGAGGCTCAGAAAAATGTGAGAACTTAATAATGGTCATGTTGTTAAGGAAGAGCAGGTTTAGACTCTTTTAAAATCCACTCTCTTACATCCATGTTCTTGACCACTGCAGCCCAGCCCAGGCTATGCTGATGGTTTGGTGATCTGGCTTAAAGGGTGTTTTCAACAGCTCAAATCAAGAAGTTTGGAATCATTAGGCACCCTTGGGATCTGAGAGCAGGACCTCATGGGAGTCATGGGCCGACTAAAGGGTCCAGGTCAACTCACTGGCCAGGACCAGCTGCAGAGGCCTTGGCTTGTAATGCCTGCACTGAGCAGCTACTTCAAGGCCATCCTGAACTACAGAGAAGATCCTGCCTCAGATAAAAATGAAAAGAAACCAGAAGTGGGAGCACACACCTATGATTTCAGCCCTTGGGAGGTGGACACAAGAGGATCGGGAGTTCAAGATCATCCTCAGCTATATTGGGAGTCCAAGGCCAGCTTGAACTACATGAGAGCCTGCCAAAGTTAAATAAAGGCATGGGGCATACAGGGCCAGCTTAGGCCACATGAGACCATGCTGAGACCCTTCGATAGATAGATAGATAGATAGATAGATAGATAGATAGATAGATAGACAGATAGCCAGCAAGAGGCAATGAGACAGCTCAGTGGGTAAAGATGCCTGTCTGATGGATGACCTAAACACAATCCCCAGAGCCCACAGGGTAGAGGGGAGAGCCAACTCCTGGAAGTTGCTCTATGATTTCCATACATTCACTGTGGCATGTACATATGTACACACAAATGAATAGCTAAATAAACACATTTTATATATAGTTCTTAAAAATTAAAAATAAACAAAAAGTGACTCTGTGAAGCACTAGCCCTCCGGGAGCACTCATGCTCTCCCAGGGAGCACCTGACCACTTGTTTACCCCACTCACACAGTTCTAAGAGCCTTTCTTTGTCTCTTTCTAGTTAACATGTAGCACCTGCACGTTTATGGGGCACAGTGTGATACAATACGTGTGTGCTGAGCCACTAGAGGGGCTTAGCTTTTTATCCCTACCAATTTTTTAAAGACTTATTTATTTATTTATTTGTATATGGGTGTTTTGGCTGCATGCATGCAGTCCAAAAGAGAGCATCAGGTCCCGTGGGATTGCCGTTATAAACAGTTGTGAGCTGCCATGTGGATGCTGGGATTCAAACTCAGGACCCCTGGAAGAGTAACCAGTACTCTTTCTGCTGAGCCATCTCCCTTGTTCCTCTGCCATTTCTTGACGCACCCCTATGTCTAGAGCTTCGTAGGATACACTACAGGTTATTGTGAGCTCTGGTCACTCTGCTGATCTAGTGATCTAGATCACTTGAGTCTACTCTTGTTGTCCTACAGAGTGTAGTCACTCATTCTTTCCTCACAATGGCCCCACAAGAAGAGCACTGTTGGGTCTCTAGCCCACAGCTTACAACCCCCCTCTCTAGCTTGCTCCTGAGCGGCTCCTGTCTGAACCAAGGAAGCCTGACCTCCTGCCTGTCAGCCCCTCACTGACACTGGGCTCTTGAGGACCAGTTTCCACACAGCCACAGGGCCAAGCACAAGCTCAGGAAAGCATGGGCTTCCCACATGGATCTAGATGCAGTAAGTTCTAACCCACATCAATGTGACTGAAAAGAAAAGAACGTAACTCACCAGCCCACCAGCTCCATAATTCTCCCAAGGCAAGAGAATAAAGAAATGCACAAAACAAAGAAATAAAATAGCATTCATTAAAGAATTGCTTGTTCAACAATTTTTTTAAACCTAGAAAATGACCCGAATACACATCCTTAGGGAACCAGTTAAGCCATGGTGCTCACACTATGGAACATTATGCAGCTGTTTAAAAGGGAAGCCGGTCTGTGTGTATGACCTAGGAAAGGTTCACAATGTATTGCTAAGCAAACGGAGAAAATGACTGTGCAGTAAGGCATAGTGCGAGTCCTCCTTTAAATACCAGCAGCATGTGGACAAGCATCTCTTGATGTGCGTACACTGTGGCCTGGTTTTCTGTTAAGTGGGAACAGATATGCACACAGGTGTGCAGACCACCTCTGGCTAATATCACAGAGTTGACATCTCACATCTCTGGAGAAGTAAGAATGGGAATCGAGGGAAATATTGATTTTTTTTTTTTACCCCTTAATAATTAGAACATACCTCTGTGCTAAAACAAGCCAATATTGTTTCTGTAATTTTAAAAAGTTAATAAAATGGGGGGGGTGTTGGTTTTTTTTTTTTTTTTTTTTTAGCAGAAATCTCCTGGGGAAAGCCACTCATGGAGCCTACTGGAGATATTTTAAGCTTGGCCATTCTTGCAGGGAAATTGATCCTCTGAGTACTCCCCTGCCCTGCTATTTTCTCTGCAGAGCTTCCAGCCTCCCCCCACACTACTGGACAATGCCTCTCCCAGGGATCCCCAGAGTATTCTGCTTCAAGGCAAGCTCCACAACTCCTCCGGACTAAGCCACCCTGTGAAAAAGATTTCTTGTGCACAAGAATTAAACAATGGCCTTTGTTCCACACAGTTACAGGTCTGAAAGCTACCAGAGGCCGAAGGCCGCAGTGTGCTCAGCCTGCCCAGTACCATGGAAGCTGGCTCCCTATTCCAAAGAAGGTCCTCTCCTCACTGCTGGTCTCTTCAGCCACTTTCCACTGCCCTTTTCCTCCTGGGGAGGGTCTAGAGAAAGCCACAGAGGCAGGCCTCTCTGGGCCAAGTCCAAAGCCAAACTCTAGAGAGTGCTGCTGAGACAGGTTTAGAGCTGTCTCCTAGAAGCCTATGCTGGAAGTGAGGCTCAGGCTGAGGTGGCCGGGATGGTGATAGGTCAGAGGATAGAGTACTGCTAGCTAGCTGCCATCCAGCACCCTGACCACTGCACTGATAACTGCTAATGCCCTGGACCCATATGCCAGGACTCCTCCTGCTCTACAACCCACGTGAAGTTTCTGCCCCGCCCCATCTCACACAGAGCTGGAAACCCTGGGCCATGCAGCCTCTTAAGCTTATGTCCAGATATCCAGTACTCCAGAATTCTCTATCCAAAGAGCCAAGCCTGCTCCCGCACGGTACCTTCCCCTTGTTTCCCCTCCTCAGAAGAAGCTCCCCATACCTGGGGGCGGAGCTTGGATGTGATGACTGAAGCGTCCCACAGACATGTTAGGTGCTGCCATGTGAGGCTGACCTATAAGCCCTGAAAATGTCAAGAATGGATCTGTCACAATTGCTTCTAGCCATCTAAGAGGTGGATTACAGCAGTAATAGAAGCCACAACCATATGTTCTAGATCCTTCCCAGGTCAGGCACATGGGGGTGATGCCTCCTCTTAGCCTGCCCTGCCTTCTTTTGCCCGCTGCAGCAGCCTAGGGCTTGCAGATCTGCCCTGAGAACTCTAGTCTTCCCAGAAGCACAGGAATCAGGGGCCAGTGCCAGAGGTTTGAAGCACTTTCCCAGGATCCACTGGTCTCATTTGTGTATTACGATTCTGTGGTTTCCAAAGGAAAGCAGACTAGTCAGCATTGAAATGCAGCTCCACAAATGTGCTTGGTCCTGATGTGGTGTGACAGGGAATAGAGGGGTCATCCCTTCAAGCTTCTATGCTCTGATTTAATGAAGCTACCAGCAGGCTTCTAAAAGCTGCCATCCTCCCCGGCCTGCTCCAGCTCCCTGTTGACCAGACTCAAGTCACTGACTCAGTCATGAGATCATCCCACTGAGATCTATGAGGCAGACCTGGCTGGGTGCTTTGGACTTTATTTATCTGACAAATGTACACTTAGCATTTCCAGGCATTCGGTGACTTACAAATACTAACTCCATACCCTTAACAAACCTCTATGGGAGCCCAGTTATTTAAAGATGAGGAAGCTGAGGCTTGAAGAGCATAAACCAACAGCTGCTCAGTGACTTAGACTGGGTCGACCCCCTCCGGCCTCTCCAGCATGTCCATGTGTCAGATTCCTATTGCGGCTTCGACACACCACAGCATCACAGATGTGTCATCTCACAGTTTGGGAGACCAGATGATGACTCCGTCTCTCTGGACTAAGTCAACGTTATGTGTAGGGTAGCTGAGGGGTTGTACTTCCTGGCCCTCTGCAGCCTCTGGAAGGTGCCCACTCTTCTTCCCTCCCAGTCCTTCGGACCACTTGCCAGTCTGGCTTCACATCTTCCTCTGGGGTCAGGCCTCTCTGCCTCCCTGTTTACAAGAATCTTTGTGGTCACCAGAGCCTCAGATAACTCAGGACTGGCTCCCATCTCTTGATTTAACTACACTTAATCTAGAGATTAAGGGGGGGGGGATTGGCTAAACCCACCAAAAGGGCCCTTTTATGATTACATCACTTCCCTCTTTCCCTTTCTCCCTCCAAACCCTCCAACGTTCCCTCTCACCCACTCACAACTTGATGGCACTTCAAAATGATGACATGCAGTGTGTGGAGAATAGTTGGTAGAATGCTTGTCTAGCACCCACAAGTCCTGGCTTTATACACAGCATGGCATAAGCCTGGCACAGAGGTGTATACCTGTAATCCTAGCACTCAGAAGGGGAAGGCAGGAAGATCAGAAGTTCAAGCTCATCCCAGGCAACATACAGAGTTTGAGACCAGTCTAGGGTACAAGAGATCTGGTCTCAAGAAAAAACAAAATTGTAAATATGGTAAATTTTATATTATGTGTACTTTTCCATAATTTGAGAAAGAAAGACTATGCTGTATGCTGACAGTTTTTGCAGGGCAGGAGCCATAGTCAGTCATTCTGTCTGTTCTACAGCTGGAACATAGTAGGGCTCAACAAGGGTCTGCCCTTGACAACTGTGTGGGTCAAGAGCATGTCTGTGAGCTTGTGTGTTTTAAAAGCCCTTCAGACTGGCTATTAAATAACCGTGCCAAGTTTGGTTGCAGCAATGTAGCAGCACTGAGCAGGGTAAGCAGGGAGGAAGCAGGCAGGAACAGGGAACCTAAGCAGGGCACCTGACCTGCCACTGTGGTGAAGCCCAGGGAGAGGAAGGGGCTCTCAGCCATTTTTCAAAAGCTTCTCAAGGAGCTTGAATGGAGGACTCCACTATGTATTTTACAGATAACCTAGCGCTCTCTCCAACATGAAAGCCTTCAGGCTTAAAGCACGTGAACAGTAACTATTGTATTCTCTTGTCGCCAAATGAACAGAGTCATAGCTTTCCAGAGAATTCTTGAAACCTCTTAATTGTCTGAATATGGAAGGAGAAGACACACCTACCCCAAGAACTAACTCTCGTTCCTCAGAAATCTCATCTCTTTCTATCATTCCATATGAAAAAAAAAAAAAAAATCACCCTTCTAGCTAGCCAGGAAAACCTTGGAAGAAACAAACAAGCAAAAAACTCAAGCCATCATGGTGGGTGATATCTGCTTCATGGCTATGGAGGGCTCAGAATCTCAAGGATGGAAAAGTGCAGATGCCATTGTCATTGAGGTGGAAATGGATGGTGGCGGCTGTGGATATGGGATCCTGATGGGGGGATGAAGGGCTTGGCTGTGGCTGAGGGGCCTCCCTTTGTGAGGTCAGGTAACTCGTGCAGCACTCAGGAGGCTTGTCCCCTCAGTTTCTCTCTCTGGCAGGCTCTAACAGACAGGCTGAATCCTTTTCACTGGGACCACACTAAATACCCTTTCAACCAGCAGCGCAGAGGATGTGGGCTGTGAGTGGATCTCAGTCGAGAAGTGCAGAATGACAAAAGGAACCAGAATGTTCCACAGGAAGCTGGTGGGGCTCCCCCTCCCCCACCACCTGGAGGAGAGAAGGCTTCAAAAGGATTTCTGCTGCATTCCACATCACCATAATCCCGGGATGGCGATTACTATCTGATGAGCTAATTCAGGTGACATCTAGGGGACATATGTCTCTGAAATAGGAAGGGGAATTTGCATGTTTTGTTGTAAGCATCCTGTACTCCAGCTTAACTATCCCTGAGGGGCTCTAACTATGGCAAAAAGGATTTGCCTAGAAAGACTTGCCAAACCCCAAGGAAGGAAGGGAGAAAAAGAGAGAGAAACCAGGGAAAGTTCCTCCCTGGGAAGTATTTTCCTAACAAAGCCTAGACCTAGATGTAAAGCCCACCCACCACAAAGGCAGAGGAATAGCTAGTATGGATTTTGCACACACACCCTCCCAGGCTATTCATAAGACTACTTTCCCTTGCCTGGAATGTTCTGTCTCTGAAATGTAGACAAAAACGAAACAAAAGGCTCTCTGCATCCATATCCTCCTTCATCCAGGTGGCAGGCAAATGTCTGCTTCTGTCTCCTAGATTCCAGCCAGACCCGGGGAGCACTCTGGTCTGTGAGCATCATCTACACTAAAAACCCCAAACAATTGTGCTCAAAAAACATTTGCACTACCAACACCACAAGCCAGATCTTTCCACTCCAAATGGATGTGGACAGTTCAATCCACAAAGAAAGGACTATTTAAAACTGTAATAAATCATGTGCCAAGTGAGGTGTCAGACACGCAAACCGAGAATGCTAAGTCAGAGCCTTCAAGCAGCAGGGTGGTGAGCAGCTTTGGTGGCCTTCTTCCCTCCATCCAGGGAGAAAGCCAGACAGGAAGCATCCATCTTGCTTTTTGGCCAGGCAGGTGCCCAAATGCCTGTAAGAGGCAGACACGAAGTTTGCCCCAGCTACCCTCGCTGCACCTTATAGCAAACAGAAGAGATGAAGTGCTATACAGGGGGAACAGGGAAGCAGCCAGGAAAGGCAGAAGTGCAGCCCAAGGGCAAAGTCACCAGGCTGGAAGATAGACCGCAGCTGAAAGTAATAAACCACATTCATAGTTGCCATGAATGAGCACAATTAATGAACTCTTTAAATTATCAATGAATCATTAATAATTTTAATAATGAAAAATATTATATCCTCTAACTTATTTAAGATGCTGGGGACTACTGCCAAACTGTTGTGGATAGAGCAGAAACACAACACAGAATGGCAGCAATAAAATAGCTCCAAGGATGGCCAGGGCAGCTAATTTAGGGGATGGAAGTGAAGAAATACCAAAGACCATAGTCATGGAGAAAGCCTCAAGGGATGGGGACTAAAAAATGGTTTGCAGGCGCTCCAAGATGGGCATCCTGCACTGTGGTGGCCCATAAGCTCACTGAGGAAGGATGCTGGGATAGATTAGTCATGTCTACTGTGAATGCAGCATAGGAACCCTATGACAAGTTACTGCAAAGATGTAGAGGAGCTCATTGTTCATTGACCTGTGGAGAGTGATTTCTCACCCAGTCTGAGAACAGGGCTCTGTGTAATAAAGGAGGCCATCTCTTCACAGTTAGTACACATGACGAGACTCTGTACAACTGGGTGGGTCCATTATGAGTCTGTACTGGAGTTACTGAAGCATGCAGGCATCCTGTCAGATCTTTTGTATTTTCACAGAACATTCTCTGATATGCCATTGATGGAGAAGAGGTGACATCCCCCCAGCTCTCAGGAGGCAAAGCCAAGTGGATCTTTGTGAATTTGAGGCATTCTGTTTTATGTAGTAAACTCCAGACCAGAGCCACATAGTGAGAGCATATATCATCATCATCATCATCATCAGTAGCAGCAGCAGCAGCAGCAACAACAACAACAACTACAACAAACCCCTGGTATCTTACCCAGGGGAACAGATGACCACAAAGGAAAGTCTCAAAGTCTCAGTCTCTGTGTTCTTGTGATGCTTACATTTTTATCGGCCAAGAAAACAAAAACAAAAACAACAAACCTCTGGGAATATGCTCCCTTTTGTATCATGGGCAGCTGGGTCCCTTCTCTGGCTTGATATTGTGCAAAGAATCTAGTCACCCATTTAGACATGTGCTTTGTGGACATGTGAGGTCATATCTCAAAGCCACCTCTGCACCGGTGGTTGGAGTCCCCACAGATAGGAGGAAGCTTCTTTAGGAGCGGGGGCTCTGCTCAGAGATGTGCTGAACTGCTGACTAACAGTGTGCACAAGCTGTGGGAATCCATTCATTTACCAAGCGCTCCCTGTGCTCCTACTCTGTGTGATGCTATATTCATTGGCGCTCCAGAGGCATGGGCCATGGCTGCCCTTGAGGGACTCAATGAAGGGAAGGAGATCTTTTTGCATTGTAGACATGGGCAGAGGAGATGTCTGTGTGCACAACATGACAGATGCAAAGGTCTAGAGATGTGGGACTGAGGCTATATAGGACCTCACAATGACTGAAGAGTGAGAAGGTGGCATAAACGTGGCTTCAGAGCAGGGCGGAGCCAGCTCCAAGACATGCTGTCCCATGGAGTCTAAACTATATTGTAAGGACAATGCGTAAGTAGCTGCAGGAAGCTTGCAGGCAAGGTCAAGGTCAAGGTCAAGGTCTCATGTGTGAGTCTGTCCAATGCCTGGCCAGCTGTGAAGGAAGAAGGAAAGGACACAGAAAGGGAAAGAAGCAGGAGCACCAGGAAGAGGACACCACTGTCACAGCATCATGAGAGTCAGTGGGGGGCGATGAGTGGGATGGAGAATGTGACAATAAAAAATGCTTAGTCACTGGAGAAGTAACTGGCAGAGGGCTTGCCGAGCTGCACAGGTCCCAGGTTCAATCCCCAGCCCTGTCAAAAGGAAAAAGAAAGAAAACGTAATAAACGTGCCCCGTGTCCCTTGGGAAATGCTTTAGGTTTACAATGAGCAGCACCAAGGAGCGCAAAGAACCTTCCCACAGGGTCCACGGTTCTTGAAAGAGCGCAGCCCGGGCCCCTTTTCTTGCCCTCAACTCCAGGTCTGAATTGTTTCCTTTCCCTGATCTCCAGGTTTCTTCAGCGTCTGTCTGGAATTATAATTCATGGAGTACATCTCCTGTCACCAACAGAAACAAGCTGAAAGTTGAATGGACACGCCACACATTTTCACCATGAGCACATGCCACACGAACACAGAGATGCACTTGCACCAATCCACAGATGTTTATAAGAATGTTCAACTGGCTCACAACGATCAGGTTAAAAATTTGTGGCTGAGGAGACAAGTCATGACTGAAGGACCGACTCTGTCCATAAAACAGTCTGAGTTGTGTCTGCAGCCTGGGGCCTCAGGGAAGACCAAGCCCCTATAACTGTCTGCATGACAGCTTTGCAGGCCACATGAACAGCAAACCCTCTCTAAGGTGTGCAAAATGCTCCAGAGTCATTTGTCAATCTCAGGCAGGAAATGAGGCAGCGCCCAGAGGACAGGATGTGTCTTTTCTATTGCATGCCTTGCTTTGGTGATGAATGAAACAAAGTTGGTAGATTCAAAACAACCATGAAACCGGAAATGAGAAAATAATTTGGGAGGAGGCACGCCAGTGTACTAACCTGGCGGGCCTACAGAAATGGGGGTGCTCTACTCAGCTTCACGAGTAGCCTAGGGTAGAGAGATTGTGGCCTTAATAAACTGGCCCTGGGACACTGCCACCTCATTCCTAATTAGGCCAGTTCCAGAAGGAAGGGAGATGTTCCCCTGGGTTATCCAGCTCACCCTTTCCTACAACAGAGGGTGTCAGAGCAGTGGCAGTAGACTCAGATCTGGCCTCATGATGACATAAACAGTCACCTCATTTCTATGAAAATTCAGAACTCGGTCAACCGAACTAGAAACAGCCAAGGAAGATGGCTAAGAGCCTAGATTTAGTAGTCTGGCAAAATAGAGTTCAAATCCTGGTCCCTCTGTCAGCCAGCTGTGTGACTGAGGAGGTTAATTAGTCTCTAAAGCCTCCCTTTCCTGCGGAGATAATACTTCAGTACACAAGAAAAGAAAATAATATTAACAGAAATAGATCTTGAGATACCCAATTACCGTCAAAGAAATCTGCCTCCCTTGAAACCCCGCCCCGATCCATCTCTCCTTCCATCATTTTCCACCATTGTCCTGGTTTCTTTACTGTCCTTAACGGAATTTACAGAAAAGTCTTCTTTGGAGACAGGGTCTCAGGTAGCCCAGGATGGTCTCGAGCTTATTGTGTAGCTGAGGATAACCTTGAACTTCTGATCCTGCCTCCACCTCCTTAGTACTAAAGACTACAGGTGTGTGCCACCATGCCTGGGTACCCTGGCCTCCTTGAGACTTCCCTCAGTATGGCCTGCCCCTTCCTCTCCCACTGGAATGGAAGTTCTGTGAGGACAGGGCAGGTCTCTCCTGCCCATTACTGCATCCCCAGTATTGGGAAATTGGAATTGGGAAAGTGGCTGATTTTGACTGGTGAGTGTGGTGCAAAGCCTCCCTCATGGAGAGTGCTTAAGGCTTAGCCAGAGGCTGAACGGGGCAAGTCTTCATGCCAGGCTGTCTGGACAGTAGTGGGTCTCCCACTGCTCCAGGCCTCAGCTTTCTCATCAGCTCAATCAGAGGACAGTCTAGAAATGGCTGCTGAGACCTGAGGTATCCTTGGGCTCTGTCTCTGATTCTCTCATGGAGCTTACTAAACAAAACCACACCCAAGTCCAAAGCTCATGCCCATCAGTGAAGCCTATGCAGGTATCTTTCAGCTCTATAAGTGCCACACAAAATCAACTGTAGGAGCTTGTAGTGAGAGGGTAGGTAGTCCTGCAGATCTCAGAGCTTCAAGGGCACTAAGATTAGAACTGTCTCTTCTGTCAGGGAACTTTATTAACAGAGCATGTGGTCCCCCAACCTGAACGACCTCGCTGGCAAAAGCCATCTTGCTGGGCTACCCTCTCACTCCAGGAGCTGGGTACAAGTTCTGAGAGGAGGTGGATTGGCATGCATCCACCTGGCCTTTTGCAGTACCCTGGGCATATCCCTGAGTTGCAGGAACTTCCTAGCAGTCTACCCATATGCCTGACAGAGAGCTTGCTGGATGACAGAGTCCTGGACAAATGTAAGACTCTCTGGTTTTACCACTCAGAGCTCTGCTCTGCTTGGAGGGTGTCCCCCAAAGGTTCATGCTCTGCTTGGAGGGTGTTCCCCAAAGGTTCATGTTCTACTTGGAAGTTGTCCCCCAAAGGTTCATGCTATGCTTGGAGGATGTCCCCCAAAGGTTCGTGCATCAGAAAAGTAAATCCATGGGGCTGGAGAGATGGCTCAGTGGTTAAGAGCACTGGCTATTCTTCCAAAGGTCCTGAGTTCAATTCCTAGCACCACATGGCAGCTCACAACTAACTGTCTGTAACTCCAAGATCTGACACCCTCACACAAACTTTCATTCAGCCAAAACACCAATGCATATAAAATAAAAATTAATAAATTATTTTTAAAAAGGAAAGCAATTCCTGTGCAGAGGTTGCAGTTCAGCTGATAAAGTGCATGCCTACTGTGCACAAAACCCAAGGTTCCCTTGATCCCCAGTGCTGCTTAAAACCAGGTTGAGGTGATGCAGCATTTGTGATGCCTATAATCCTAGCACTTGGGGGGGGGGGGGGGAAGCAGAAAGACCAAGGTCATTCTCAACTATATGGCAAACTCAAGGCTAGCATGGACTACACAAGACACTGCCATCAAAGGGGGTTTGGGGGGGCTGGAGAGATGGCTCAGCAGTGAAGAGCACTGACTGCTCTTCCAGAGGTCCTGAGTTCAATTCCCAGCAAATAGATGGCTCACAACCGTCTATAATAGGATCCAATGCCCTCTTCTGGTGTGTCTAAAGAGAGCAAAGTATACTCACATAAAATAAATTTTAAAAACAAAATAATAACAACAAAAAATAGAAACAATTTTTTAAAATCCTTAACATCTTAATTTGAGTTAATAGTATCTAGAAATAGAAGATTGGGGGGGTGAGGTCATGAGAGTGACTCCCCTGTGGATTTATTGGCTTTATAAAAAGAGGAAAACAGACTAAGCGATCAAAGCCTTCCCAGTTGTAGAGCATATGCCAGCACCATGCTCTTATACTTTGTAGCCTAAAGAAATGTAAGCTAAATAAACTTCTTTTTAACATACTTTATCTAGGGTATTCAGTAACAGTAAAAAAAAAATGTACTTAAGACAGATTCCAGAGCCATTGTTGTTATCATACTGATTCTGATGGCTTTGTTGGTCTCAAAGAATAAAGCACAAAAACTTCTTATCCAGAGGGAGTTTGTTGTCTCCTGATCCCCTGCCTCAGCTCTTGGCAGATCACAGCCCCAGCCTGAAATCATGGAGACTACCTATGCTCCTGGAGAAGCCGTAAGCTTTTCCTCCATCCATCTATTCAAGCACGGGGACATAGTCTCTGATTTCCCGTGGCCCAGGTTCTCTGTGCTGATGACCCTGGGCTCAGTCAGTACTGATGCCAAGTGCTGTCAGTCAGTATGGGCTTAAGAGCTCAGTCACATGCTGGGTTAATGACCAGCAGTGCAGGGCAGCCACCTTGCCTTGCTCTGACCTTCTCTAGCACAGGACTCAAAATCATTCAAGGGATTTTTCTGACCCAAACTCTTACCAAAGAGATGAATACTTGGGGCTGGTGGTTTCCCATTCCAGTACCAAGTTCCGGAGCTAGTCTGGAGTTGTAACCTGGTAGGATGAAGGATCCTCACATGAAAGAGCATCACTCCACCCTAGCAGACCCATACAGCTGTCTCCTGCCCGGGCACCTGTCCCCAGAGCAACAGCCCAAGACAGGTCTCCAAGGCCCACTGAGCAAAACCCCTCCCTGGATTTCCAGAAACACTAGGAAACATTTGTTCCAAACAACTAATTAGGACTCCATACTGAGCTTCAGCTGGCCCAGGCACCAGCCTTGTTTCTCTGAGGGAGAAAGGGAGAGAGAGAGACCATCACCCAACCCAAGAGAGGCCCCTCCATGCTGTGTGTTATTAAGCGGAGGGCTCTGCCTCTTTCCTGGCTGCCCAAGACTAGAGGACCATTTATCCTACAAAACAGCAGCAGGCCCTTTACATTCCGAAATGAAGTGTCAGCACACAATGACAGCTAAGGTCCCAAGATACCCCTAAAGTCACTTTTTATTCTTTTCTATCCCGATCATTAGGGAAAAAAATCTCTCTCTATTTCTGTTAAGCCCATTCACTAGAGAGAAATAGATCAATGAGAAAGCCACAGGCCGAGAGCCTTGCCTGGCCTCTGAAGAGCACTTTCATGCTTCCTACAACTCACCCCAGGATGGAGGATGCTCCTCCCACGCCCTGGAAGAAAAGCTAGCCCGAAAAGTTCTTTAACTAGATAGCTCTTTCTTATCTATTCTACAGCACAAATGCCCTTTCCAAGAGTGACATACCTTACACTTCAAACAAGCACAGCTTTTGCCACTTATTTTTAATCACACTTGCCTGCTAACGTGACAGCAAAAACCCAGGGGAGGCAAAGGCAAGAAGACAGAGGTACAGCTGTTCCTGCAGCTGGCGGCACTAGCCAACAACAGCAGGACCTGGGAAAGTCTTCTGAGAAGACCTTGAAGCTCTGACACCCCAAAAGGATGTGGGGTCCAAGTAGCAGGTTCTGACAAGGAAGATGAGATGAGACGGGAGCCTCCATATGGCCCCATACCCACACCTCTCACTGTGTTACTTCATTTTATAGTCGTGGCAACCTGTTAGGGAAGATGCTAGCACCACTCAGCTTTCCTGGGAGGGAACTGAAGAAGAAAGGTCTAAACCATTAGCCTGGGGTTATATCGCCAGTGAAAGGCAGAGCTGAGATTTATATCCAGATCCATTGGACTGAGTCAGAAGAAGACAAATGTCATGTGTACTTATTGAGCTTGTCAGCAAGGACAAAGACTGTGACTCAGGAAACCAGCACAGAGTGGCAGGAGACACCTCCCCCCCCCCCGAATCTCTCCCCAGAGCAGAGAGGTAGGAAATCTCAGAATGTGCAGGAAAGGGTTCAGGTAAGATGTAGAATACCCTGCCTGGTGACTGCAAAGCAGGTGGAGGTGAGGCAGCACTCAGGGCAAGGAAAAGCTCAGTCAGGCATGGAGCCTTGAAGTCTAAGTGCAAGGGTGGGTGCGTAGAGCATGGACCACCATGTTTTAGAAAGGCAACCTCATAACCCACAAATACAACACACACACACACACACACACAAATAATATCTAGAATATTACAGAAAAGAAGTTAGATCCTGTCATCATAATCCTCCAGCCAAGAATATATATATATATTCTTGGACTCTACCCCCAGGAAATCAGAATATCTCTGTACAGCCCCACCTGCTATTACCAGCATGCATGGAGCTCCCAACAGCAGGCTGAATCCCACAAACCCAGAGGCTCCCATCATTCCCTCTGGTTGTGTTGTGTTACAGGCCAGGAAACTGTTACAGTAGCCTGGAGTTTATTACTAGATGCTTGATGTTTTGGCTTATTCTGATCATTTGGAAGGGACAGACTATTTTTGAAAGGGTCTTCTCATATTATATCCTGACAAATCAAGGCTCTGGCACCCTTCATTGGGGATACAGCCACTATTTCCATGCCAGCTGCATGCCCTGGGCTTTGGTCTTGACTGGGCCTTGTGAACAGCTCAGAAATCATCTCTGACTCTGCCCACCCAGGAGCCCCAGGCTTTTCTTCCCTCTGCAGAATCTTATAGACTCCAGCAGCCCAGGAAGAAGAGCCATTTCTTACTCTGGGTGGCTTACTCTGGGTGAGCCAAACTAGTGGACTTGTGAACACTTGGGCAAACTCCAAGCTACTATAAACAGTTTCTAGAAGTCCTGTTTGGGGCTTCAGCTGAAGATCAGCATACAAGCTGCACCAACAGAGGTGGGCCCTATGAGACAGCAATCAGGATTGATGACCGCCATTAGGTAACAAGCTGGTGTTGTTATTGGCCCTTAAACACACTCATCAGCACCCGTCTGCTTCAGACAGAGATTTCCTTCAAAATAAGAAGCCTACTTGTCTATCTCGAGTTTGTCTCACCGTCCTGCCCAGGCAGACCCACTCTTTTCCTCTGAGCAACATATTTTACAGCTAGAACCAAGGAGTGTGGGATCCTGTTTTTAAGCGTATTCAACCAAGCAGGGATGGGAAATGAGCCAGGGCATAGAAGAGCCCAGGGTTGGTGCACAGCTGTTCACACAGCTGGCAGAGACGCCCACAGCTGCCAGCAGCATCAGCCAACACGGATCAAGCCGGTGCTCCTCGTGAGAAATGTGCAAGCAGAGTCACTGGCCATTTGGCCAGAGGGAACAGGAAGAACATGTTCTGCCTTGCAAGCAACCCTTCCTCCAAAGCTGCCCCCATTGCTTGGTTTCCCTCTGGCTGTCATGTTAAGACCTACCTCTTCCCTGACCTCACTCCCCAGCTAATAACCTTTTTACTTATTCTGACCAGTTGCAACCTGGACCCTGTCTGTTTTTAAGGCCCTCTTACCCTGTGCGGCTATGTACTTTTCTTTCACAGTCCTTTCATTGCTGCCATGGCCCCTTTGTCTGCAATGAGTCCTGATACTCTCTGGAGGATACCTGAGGAGGAGACAGGGTTCACCGTATTGAGGAGCCTATAACTGTGCTCTTGCAGAGAGCACCTAAATTCAAAGGGGGTGTTGGGGCACCATTCACACCTTTGCATTTGAGTGTAAATGCTATTGCAACTTGCTGGGATTCACAGTACTGGTCTAAGGGGTTTGATAGGATATTAAAATCCACAAGTTCAAATGTGCAGACACAGACAAAACTCGCTATGATTTTATTATGGCTGAGAATTAATGATGTGCCTTCACATCCATGGCCCTCACCATCCCTGCACCGTGGTTTCCCTGCCTGTATTTCTCACCACCATCTGGTTCCGACATTGAATGCTGTACTGTAATTAGCTGTCTGATCTGACTGATTTACCTTTTCCTCCACTGTGAGCTATCTCAGAGCAGGGAAGACACTTTACCCTTCCCTAACCTCACACTAAGAATCAATGTTTGTTGAGATCACTTGGCCACAGGGCTAGGTGATAATACTGGTAACACTAGCAAACATTTCGCTGTCATCTCCTTCATCTGCAAAGCCATTAATCTTCACACTGACCAGGTGAGCATTATTAGTATCCTGAGTTTATAGGTGAGGGAACTGAGGCACAGAGAGGAAAAATAACTTGGTCCAAACTAAATCAGGACCTGGCAGGGCTGAGGTTTGAACCTGGGCAGTGTGCTTCCAATCTGTTCTATCTAGGGGAATGGATTTAAATTCCAGGGGAGATGATAACATGAACAAAGGAGAAATTGACACAATTATGCAAGACAGCCCTGCAAGAGGGACAAGAGGGACCAGAGAGACCCAGAAAAGAACCTCCTCATCACCAAAGGCTTGGCTCTTCTGGGTACATGTGATGCCCTCTAGCCTGCAGCCCTGGCTACATGGAGGCCGAGTAGGGCAGAGAGGCCTGCTGCTCAGGGTCCTGGGTAAAATAGAAGAGGGGCTCCAAACTACTCTAAGGAAACTCTGAAGGCAGTTACTAGGGAGAGAGGCACAGCTGGGGCTGTGGATTAGTGGAAAGTGATGATTCTGTTACACTCCAGAATCAGCTTGAGAGCCTGGGAAATCCCTAAACTCAGGGTCTCCCCAGAGCAATTAAGCCTGACTCTCCCGGGGTGAAGCTCTGGTATCATTTGAAAGCTCCCAGGGTGATTCCAGTGCACAGCCAAGCTGAAGAACCATTCCTCTCCTGCAGTGTCTCACAGGCCAGTTTGTCCTCCCTATTCTAGACTAAGATGAGTCAGGGTTCAAACTAGGGCACCTTCTATCTCCTCTCTCCTGACTGCCAATGGCAGTGGGTTATCCTGCACTAGTGTTTCTCTCAGACTTTCATGGATCTGCCACCTCTAGTTCTACTTCCAGTCTGACACTTAGCAGCCACATAACCTTGGCCATGGGATCTAATATCCCATGAGAAAACTATGCCTTGGGTTCCCCACCTGCAAGAAAGGGGCTGTGGTAAGCAGAACAACATCCTTCAAATGCTCATGTCCAGTTCTCAAACAACAGCAAAGAAGAACGGGGGATGCAGAGCCAATAAGATGGTCAGTCTCTAAGGAGTTCTCCCTGCATTATCAGCTGGTCACCATGTTGTCACAAAGGCCCTTGAAATACAGTGCAGGGAGTCAGAGAGTCAGCAGCAGTGTGACACAGCATGAGAAAACTCGACCAGCCACTAATGGCCTGGAAGATGGAAGGCAAGCCACTTCCAGAAGCTGAAAAAGCTGAGCAAATGGATTATCCCAAGCAGCCCTGCCAACACTTACGTTTTAGCTGGCGCCATTTTGAACTTCTGACCCCAACCCCCAAATGTAGGATAATAAATGTGTGGTGGCTCAAGCTTCAGCAGCAAATACAAAATGGTTGGGAATAAATTGAGGATAATGTGCAGATTAAATAGGATCCTGTTCGTGCAGCACGTGGCCCTGTACTCAATGTTGCTCTCACTGTCACCGTCTTACCCAGCCAGGCAGCTTTAATGAGAGCCAGTTCTCAGTACTTAGGGGACCGAGGGGCTCCATGCCCCACATGTTGACAATAAGCTTGTATCTGGAACCTGAGTCAGGCAGTTGGGACTGGCCAATCTTTTATGGAAATGATTAGATGCTCCCGTCAGCCCTAGGCTGGCCATCAACATTAGGAAGAAAGATGACGAAGGTAGGCCCTAGGGAGTGTGCTGACCACAGCTGAGAAAAGATCCTGAGTGTGGCCAGCAAGGGCTCCAGAGACCTCACCAAAGGGCTGAATCCATTAAATGCGTCAGCGGGTCCCAACGTCAGGCAAGAACTGGGCTCTGTGTTGTGAGCAAAAGGTAGTCTTGTCAAGGAAGAGGCGATTAGAATAGATAAACTCACCAAAGCCCCTGGTTGTGCCAGGCTTGGTGGTATTCTAAGCTGATACACACAACACGGGTGTGTGCCCGGTCTAGTATACACAGAAAGATAGACTCAGAAAGCTAGCAATTCAGCAGAGAGCAAATCTCAGCAGCAGGGTAGACAGTCAAACTCATGATCCTAAATCTAGAATATTCCATGTCACACCATATTTCATTCTCTCTTCATAAAAGCCCAATTAATTTTTCAGATTTTACTGATTTAGTCCTGGGAACATGAGAACATGGCAGTACACGCCATTAATCTGCATTTCCTCTTTAAGATATGCCACCCATAAAAATTGAAGTGCTCCAAACACCACCAGCACCTAGAAAGGGGCCTGGAGAAAATGTAGTACTGGGCATCCATCTTTGTCAGCTCAGGGCCGCTGTAATTGTAGCTCTGCATAACATTTAGAAGTCTGGGGTTTCCTGTGGTCCCTGAAGCTGAGCCAGCAGGTGATGGCCACCCCGCACGGTGGGTGCTCAAGGACTCCTGCTCAATTAGAACATGGCAGCCACCTTGAGAACTAAATTTATCCCCAAAGCACACCTAGATCAGAATGTTCTCTACTTCAGAGATCCTGTCCCTGTCTTCCCCTCTCTTTTTCCAGAGCCAGGAAGTAAAATCATCCATCCCTGTCAATCCAGCTTTTAAACCACACTCACACACAAGCAAACACAGACGCAGAGTCAATCCACAGCTACAAACACCGCATGTTTCAATACAAAAAAAAAAAAGAAAGAAAAAAGGAAAAGATGGAAGCAATCACAAAAAGAGAGAGGAAGACAGAGAATAAATAAAGAAGGAGGGGAGAGGTCAGGCTGGAGACAAGCTGAAAAATGGAAACAAGCTGTGAGCTGGCCCCTAGTCTGTGGTCCAGCCACAGCCGAGCCCTGAGTTCCTGCCCAGGCCCAGGAAGCACACTTCCTTCTATGTGACCCCAACATGGGCACCTTCTCAACCCACTACACACAAGATGATCCATGCTGGCTTTGGGTGATTCACAGCTGCACAGGACCCCACGCCACTGACGCTCTGGGACAGTGGTAGTTGCTAGCCACCTGGCTAGACTGTTGAGTTTGTATCTGGAAGGCAAGAAACGACTCAAAACCTTGCCTTTAAAAGAAGCTAGGTCCCCAAAGCTGCTGGGGATAGATGTATTTTTAGGTGGAGGTAATGGAAAACAATAAGAGAGCCCAAGCCTGTAAAATCCTGTAAAGCTGACGAGCACCCCTCCTGCCAACCATCCAGAAAGATCTGACAGTGCAAGACAAACTGCCCGGGGGCGTGTTCTGTTGATGGGATGTGGAATCTCAGGATTCTAGGACTAAGATGGTACTTGTCATTCCGGGTTCTCAACCAAGTACATATGGTAGCTGTCATCTTTGGTCTTGGAGACCTCCAAGGAGGGAGAGTTTTCAATCAGCACAGACTTGAACTTGGAAATACAGGCCGATGCCAGTGACCTGGGGAACTAACTCCCCCACGTGTATGTCTGTCTCCTGACCTCACTGCCACCCCGTTGGTCTTTGATAAGCTATCAAAGACCTCTCACTCTTTTCTAAAATCTCTGCCACAGCAGCTTGGAGACATTAACACATACACACACACACACACATCGTCAGATTACTATCCCTTGCCGATCTCCTAAGCGGTTTGTGACTGCCACCATTTTAGACTCACCAGGATGACCCCTCCAGTCCCTTTACACATACCTGTGTCTTTTCCATCCCTAAAAGCGCTATGAGGCTTGCCACCGGCTTAGCTGCTGCCCCATGGCTGACAGCCATCTTTTCTGGGTTAGAAAGAATGGATTTTACCCATGTGACTTTACTCCAATCTTGATTAAAAGTGACCACATGGTATAAGCCAATCAAGAACAAACAAACAAAACAAACACACAAACAACCCTCATCCTAGCTACCTCTCCCAGCTAGCTGCTCAGCAGGCTCGCTCCCCTACAGACCCCTCCCCTGCCCTTGCTAGAGCTGGGTCCAGCTTTCTCTCTTCTCCTCAGCACCAGTGTGAGGTCCTTGTTCCCACCTCAGTGGGAAGGCTCCCCATGCTGTTCACTGTGCCTGCAAGTCAGGATGTTTATCTCAGGTTAGATCACAAGCCTATTTAAGGCCAGAGCCTTGCTGTCCCTGTGGTGATTGGCTCCAAACAGACTTTCAATAGCTCCCTTATTGAGGGGACTAATCACTTTTTGTCCAGTCCTCAGGCAAGGTGGAGAACAGTCGCTATTTCCAACAACAGCAGGAAGACAAACATCTCCTGGCCTGCCCCTCCCCACCTCCATCCTACACACACCCAGCCTAGGCAATTCCTCTTGGCTCTCAAAGGGCTACAGTTTCTAGTACATTCTAACAAGTGAACTGACAGGGATCTTAGCGAACACTTAGTTTCCTACCCCAGTGGCACCAAGGAAGGAACTGGGAGAAGCGAGGTGTGCGGTCTGTGAGCATGAAGGTGTCTGGGACATTGGATGTCATGCCTTCCCTCCTGTGATGCTGCCTCATGGTCTGAATTCAGAGGCTGTGGCTGCTCGGCACCTGGCGGATGGCTCCACTGTGGCTGGCTACTGATCCCTGCTTTGTGGCTGTAGCAAGCTTAGTCACAGGTCAGCAGCAAGGGCCAAGCCCAGCTGCTGTGGTGGAGCAATTGGGAATATTAGAGCCACAGGGCATGTGGCTCTGTGTCAACACTCTCCTGTAGCACAGGCTGTTGGGGCAACATTGTTACAACACAGTCTTACCAAATGGTCAAGTGTCATGTGTCACCCAATTTCAGAGCCCAGGCCCAGTGTGCTTTCCCAGTACCAAGCACTGTAACTCAGAAAGCACTGGTTATATAAGATGAGTGTATCACAGATGTGCCTGGTGTGTTGGGAAAGGTGGGGTGGGCAGGGGCATGATATTGCAGCCTAAGGGAGACCACTGATTTTTAGAATAAAAGGCTTGCAAAATATTTGAGCTTCTTTTTTATCCCAATTCCCTCTGTTTAAACCAACAAAAGAAAATTACTGTCCCAGATTCAATTTCTTGTTCCACCTCTATCTCAGTGATTTGGACACGGCTTTTACACGGAGAACAGGAAGCTGGGACTGCCTGAAATACCTTACTGCTGAATGAGATAAAAAGAACTCAGGGGAAATCTCACAGAGGCAACCAAAGGTGCAGCTTTCCCTCGACCCCTTCCCCAAAAGGTGCCTCTACAACAAAAATGACAGAATGAGGGACTAGGTGAACAGCTGAAGAATCATCAGCTCAATGAACAGCATGCTTTGAATGAACCAATGAGGGGCTGTGGAAGCCATCTTTGCTACAGTCAAAAGAATGAGAAAACCAGGAGATTGCCCTCTACTGTCTAGGTCAGAAGGGTACATGGACCCAGTGAGGCGCTATGCCTGGATCTGTTTCAGAGCAGCAGCTTTCCGTGTTTCTGGAAAAACACGGTGCTGGGAAGTTCTAGGTTCCCCTCAAGAGGTTTCGGTATGAGACTGCAGATGCACAGCATAATAACAGTCACTGAGTAGAGACCCTGAGGAGGCTGGGGGCCCTGACCTATGGGATTACGGCAAGCAAAGACAAAACATCTAAAGAGATCCCAGACAGTCTAGTCTTCAGTGCCTTGGGCTGAGGCAAATAAGAACCCAGGAAATAACAGGGTTAGTGGCTCCAGATAGGCAGAGAAGGGCACAAGTAATGAGTGCCAGCCCAAGAAGGGCAGGAAAGCAAGAAAGATCAAGACTGTATGGGGCTCAGCCAGGCAGCCAATCTACAAGAAAGGCCGCACCTACATCAAAGGGGAGGACAGGCAAGGAAACTCGGGCATATCACCAGCACTGCAACCTTCTCTTCCCTCAGGGAACTGGACACCAAGGGGAAGACAGCAAGGAAACCAGAAAGAGAAAGAGGTTCTAAAAGGGGGGGCTGCCAAGACCCTCAGGAGCTTGAAAGGTAGAGCCAATAGTGTCTGTGTTGCTTTTCAACCCTGGACCATCATGGTCACTCTTCTCCACTATCTGTGCTAAGTTCCACGACTCACTCATGTTCCTGGGTGCTTCTGGACACCACAGGAGTCAGGGGCACGAATGGGTTGGAGAGTGGCGTGTACCCCAACAAGCAGAGAAGTTGGCGGGGGTTTGGAAATGGCCTTCTATTTGAGGCTAGCTCTGCCTCTCAGCAGCCATGTGACTTTGAAGAGATGATCTATCCCCTCTCAGCCTCACTCCACTTGTCTATAAAACAAAACTGCTGTCAAGGATAACTGGAATCCCTCACCCATAAGAGATGGATGGACACATGGGGCTGCCACTGTCCCAGTGTATGTTGCAAGCCACATGCCAGACCGAGGCTTGGAATAGGACTGCAGCCTGTGATACAAGGTGTTACACAGGGTGGAGGTAGGGTCAGGAGTTGGCATGATAAAGGATGCTTGTGCCAATGAGGGCATGAAGCAAATCTATTTTGTACCAAAGCACATAGGTTACACAGAAGATAATGAAGTCAATTCTGGTGATAATTTTTGAACCACACATAGATGTCCCTTAATGCCATTAAATTGTATTGTAAAGTGGCAAATTTTATGTTACATATATTTTACTACCATTTTTTAAGAAAAAAATTTAAATGACAAAATCCAACCTGGACTCAGGTCAAGTGCCCATGGGTACCACTCCCCTCTGACAGGGGAGGTGCAGAGTGATGGAATATCTTCTAACTTGTACCAAGTCTTTTAAACCAAAGAGAAATGAAGGACAGGTTCCATCGTCTCCAAGTCTGACTACTGTGTAAGAAAGATTTGAGCAGTGCCGGTTTCGCCATCTTTCTTCTTAGAACTGGGAACATGTCACTTTATTAGAGTCTTGCCCAACAGGAAACTAGAATTACCAGAATTTTCTTGGCAGCGTAATGCAATAACAATTGTATAGAAATCTCTAGATGGTAAAAATCCTTACAAACCCTCAGAGTCAGTTACTGCTCACCCAGTTTAGAAATCTCTAGATGGTAAAAATCCTTACAAACCCTCAGAGTCAGTTACTGCTCACCCAGTTTAGAATCATTGAGCTCCTGCTGTGTACTGAGCCTTTATTAGGCATTGAAGGAGCAACTACAGAGATGGCTACTGTTCCTCTGAGTGTGCATAGAACCTTGGTGGTGCTGTCAAAACACATGCCCCTTGGGAAGTGGGCTTCAATAGCCTGTGGAAGACCAGACACAATACAGTGAGACTAATACACATTGCTGGTGGAGGATTGTCACCATTGTGGGGAGAGATCACCATTTCAAAATGGTAGCTATATCCTACATAGTCAGACTTGTCAGACATGGATTATTAAATAAAAATCTCAGTACCAAGTGTAGAATACTTGCCTATGGGATCAGAAAGGTCCCAAAGGTCCTTAAAACAATACGAGCACTTGCCATCATTCTTGGTTCCTCCCCCCAAAACTAAATGGTAAGACCCAATTACAGAAGATACAACATACTCTCATTAAAGGACATAGAGAAATCAGGCAAACTTGAAAACATTCAGAGATTAATCGATGCATACTGAGTGCTCAGCCCTAAAAAGGACACCTATATTAACACCCCCAAAATAACAGGAAGGAAGATAACTGGGTATGGTGGCACGCATCTGAATATGAGGTCAGCTCTTAGGAGGCTGAGGCAGGAAAAATCACAAGTTCCAGGCCAGGCTGAACTTCAAGGTAAGCCCTTAACTCAAATGATGAAACAAATACACACAACATAACAATATAAAATTGGATGAATTAACTCTGAAAAAGTCTTAGACGTGCAAGTTATCAGAGTAAGAGATAGATCGTTCATGACATGAGCTTGCTGCCCAGGGACTTTGGAGAAGGAGGCTGGAACTGAGAGGTGGAGAAGCATAGGCACATACCGTAATGATCCTAAAGGCTTTGAATAAAGGCTGGCCAGTTTGTGTTTGTAAAAGACTTGAGAGAAGTCTCTTTTAGACTACAAGATACCAGAGGCAAAAAGCTTGTCTTTTTGATGGCTTCCTATTTCAACTTTGAGGCCCCGGTTAGCTAGGTGTCCAATTCTGCTTCTGAGAAAGAGGCAGGGCTGTTAGGAGGAAGGTAAGTTTCAAATAGGCCCCACCAGGAGGCTCCTGACCACGCACTGTCTGTCACTGTCCTCCAAAGCTCTCGGCCTCTTTCCTTCTGTTTTTATCTCCCAGTCACCAAGTGTCCCTCAGCTATGGTACTTTCACAGACTCAGAAGCCCCAAAGATCATTTGGCCCAATCTATCTACTTTACAACCACAAAACAGAAAATAAAGTTGAGCTAGTGGTAGCCTATCTACAGTGACCAATACTCCAGACATCCTGGGCACAGGCTATTACATCCTGTAATAGCACAAAGCTCACTGGAGCCAGAGCCCTGGGGTGGGGCAGATACTAGATCCTTCTCACTTGCTCAGTCCCCCTATTGGTATGGTGATACTTTGCACTGCTGAAGCCTCTTGAACAACACACCCAGTGCTCACTCCCTTCACATAGCCCAGGGTGAAGACAAGTGAGTGGTTTCCAAGGCAACCTGTATTCAGGTGGATTCTGACTGCTGGGGCCTGTCTCAAGCCAGTGAGGGGAGAAGTAAAGGGAGAAGTCACCTTCCATTTACAAACATAATTCCTCCCAAACTAATTTGCCCCTGAGCCCTGTCAGGATCTAGGACAGAGACTTACCACCCTGGACTCCCGGGCCCAGGAAGCTTTTGGAAGAGTTGGCAGGAGGAATTTGCAGGGGTGCGGAGATGATTCTGTGAGGAAAGTAGCGGTGCAAGCATCAAGCATGAACACCTGAGTTCAGATCCCCAGCCCCCACGTAAAAACTAGGTGTGGCAGCCATATGCGCCTGTAACTCCACAAAACAGGTGGATCCTGGAGATCTGCTGGCCAGCCAGCCAGCCAGCCTTGCTGAAACTGTGAGAGACCCTGATTCAAAAGAACAAGAGAAAGAATGATAAAGAAAGGATCCACTGTCGACCTCTGGCCTCCGTATGTACACACATAAGTGAGAGAGCAAACACACACACACACACCTCTACCCATTCATTCTCTCCAACAATTAAAGAGGCGTAGTCAATGGCACACAGCAAGTGGACTTGGGAAGTCTGGCTGGGACAAGTCTCAACATGCCCGGGATATGCGTTCTCATGCCTTTAATAAGCACAGCACACACTCTGTCAGGAAACAGTATGATTCAGGATGCCCATTTCCCTGAGACAAACTGAAAACCAGTACAGACAGCCAAGAAGAAGCCTGGCCTTCTCTCACCCCAGCTGCCATGGCAGAGCAGGGATCTTAATGCCTACTGAATAGAACAGAGGCATGAGGCCCTCTGTGAGACAAAAGGGTTAAACTCAAGTGTTTAAATATTTAGTAAATAAAGACACAGTGTCGCGTGGAAATTGACCATCAGGGCTGATGCAGTAACCATGGCAATTCATGGCCAGGGGCAGATCTAAGTGAGCAGGTCCTGGGACTGAGAAAGGCTGACCAGAGTGCAGCAGAGAGGACCAGAGAGCAGCAGGGGGCAAGACCAGCTCACAAGGGTAGCCTATTGAGACCTTTGTCCTCTGGGATACAAAACTCATGGGCCAGAGCCCAGCACTGTGGATGTAGCCGAGGCCAGCCTTTTGGAGATGAGTTTTCTCCACAGAAGGAAGAAAGACTGAATCTAGCTGTGTTCAGCTCACTCACTGTTCAGCCTGCTCTTGCCGAGTCTTGCCAGACAGACTTAGCTCCAATACAGTCTCCATCCTCATCAATCAGACATGCAGCAGCAGGCAAAGAGCTAGTGCTAAGTCACAGACTAGACAGCCACCTTGCTTGGAGACTGGAGGTGGCCAGAGAGAGTTCATAGAGGAGGGATTAGCAGGCTAGAAGTAAAGATGGTAAAGGGGCAGGTCTGTGAGAACACTCCCAGATTACAAAGCACAAGCTAGGTGCAGTGCAACCAACACCACCCTGGCAGTTGCCCATGTGCCAGCCGCTGGGTCTCCTATCTTCAAAGAAAGTGAGCCGGTCCCCTGCTGAAGCCCAAGCATCTGTATTCTTCTGCTTCTTCTCTTGCTTTCTCTCTCTCTGGCCTTCTTACTCTCTCTCCTTTCTTCTTCTATTGAGACATGGTCTCACACTGTAGCCCAGGCCTCCAACTCTTCCTGCCTCCTCCTGAATGCTGGGAGTACGGGCATTTGTGGGTGTCTTCATGGCAGGCTCTCCTCTCCTGCTTCCTTCTCTCCAGCCCTCCCTACCAAGCACAGGCTGATCCCAAGAGCAACAGCACTGTGGTGAGTCCCTGGGACACTTTCCCATTTTCTGTCTCTCACATGCGCTGTGATCCTATCGATGCAGTGTTAATGAAAATGGAACAGGAGATGGGCATACACTTGGCAGAAGAAGCTGCCATGCAGTATGTCCTTGTCGGGCTAGATTCCCCTTCAGCACTAGAACACCCCTCACCCACCCCCAGCCCTGGTCTCCTCTGTGCTGACCACATGGGGATTGAACTGATGCCCTCAGACCAAACCAGGCTGAGAAAACAGGCTCTTCATATCTCAGAGCTGGGAATTTATTTCATGTGGTGTGTATGTGTGTATGTGTGTGTGTGTGTGTGTGTGTTTTCACATGCATGTGGAGGTCAGAGGTCAACATTTGGTTTTGTACTTTTTGTGTCAACTTGACACAAGCTAGAGTCGTTTTGGAAGAAGAAACCTCAACTAAAAACATTCTCCCACAAGTTTAGCCCATGGGTAAGCCAGTAGTGCATTTTTCTTGATTTATGATTGATGTGGGTAGGCCTATCCCACAGAGAGTAGTGCCACCCCTGGATGGGTAGTCCTGGATGGTATAAGAAATCAGGCTGAGCAAACTAGTAAACAGTTTTCTTCCATGGCATCTGCCTTAGCTCCTGCACCCAGATTCCTTCCTTGAGCTCCTGCCCTGACTTCCCTGGGTGATGAACCAACTAGCTGTAACTAGTTAACTAGCTGTAAGACAAAGTACCTTTCCTCTCCAAGGTACTGTTGGTCATAGCGTCTCATCACCACAACAGTAGAAACCCAACTAAGACAGCCATCTTTCTTAGTCCCTCTCCACCTTATTCTTTGAAACAGTGTCTCTCACTAAAACTGGAGCTTTGAAATTTACCTATCTTGGCTGGCCAGTGAACTCTGGAGAGCTCCCTTTCTACACACAGACATACACACAGAGAGAAACACACACATTTACATACACACACACTCCCCTCAGAGGGTACAAACACACTAACACCAGTTTTTACGTGGGTGCTGCATGGTTAGCTGGCAAGCACTTTACTCAGACATCTCCTCAGCCCCATAACTAGTACTTCAAATGCATCAATCAAGCATCCAGGAATACCGCCCTCAGGACTGTCTATGGTGCATCAGAAAAGATAGACAGCCTCTAGCTCCCATGGAAGAAAGGCATAATAACGTCTTCCTCCTCTTCTTATGACCCTCTAAATTGCTCCAGGCCAACTCTGTCTCCGACATATAAGGTCCCTGCTCCAAGTGATTCCAGCGCCCAGGTTCACCTTCCTAGGAAACCAACCTAGCCCCTCTAGGAGATGTGCCCACTACTTCTTCCTTCTTGCCACATGGACTCACACCTCCTGTTATGGAGTTTAAGATCCTGGGTCAGCTGGCTCAAGGCATGGGTCAAACACATCCTAGAGGCAGGAGTTTTAGAATGAGCTCCTATCATTAAGTAAATTAATGAGCATGCAGGCTCAGTGTTATAAGTTACATGTGAGTAAACTCACTAATTTAGAGACCTCAGTACAGAATGCAGCTGTCACACCCTTCCTCTTAAGGCCAGGTCACCTCCTAAGTTCAGAATGAGATTTGAGTTCACTTTTCTCTAGAAAGACTGGACTGTCTGCCTGTCCCCTGATGGGAAGATGGCACTAACCTATTTAGCAAAGGGACCCCAAAGAGTCTGTACCTGCGACACCTCCTGTATCGCACAAATCGAATTGTGTCTTGGTGGCAGTACATTGGGACCACCCAGGAGGCTGCTCGGATCTCCTGGACAACTGCACCACAGTGTGTGAGCTGTTTACAATGTGAGCTGTCTCTTGACTATAATTTATGTCCTATAATTTTAAACAAGTTTCCTGATTTCTGAAAACCTATTGGTATTTAATAAAAATATCCATTTTATATAGCTAATAAATGAAAATCTCCAGTTTGAGTCCCTTGGGTTCCAAACTCATAAAGTTGAAGACTCATATCTTATCACTATCGTTATGTTTCTGTCACATTAGAGGAAACTAAAGAAGTGTACGGAGACTTCCGTTAGATCCAGACAGGGAGTAGATAAGCCCTGTCCCCCTGAGTAGCTAATGAAATAACATAGGTTGTAACTGATGGCGCTTGCAGCTTCTATCCAGGGGCTTCATGATGTGAATTCCCACTGCTGTCCCCACCCCAAGCCTAAGCCAGCACCTCCTCCCTGGGTGCTCTACCCTTCCTCTCTTGTGGGGCTCCTGGATCAGATGGTAACCCCTGGTTAGTGCTTCTCCCTTTCAGCTGGCTCCTTGCTGGTAGCCCATAAACAGTCTGCAAAGGCAGACAGACCACCTATGTCCCCTGCTGCCACCTATTCAGTCTGCCCCTCACCTACACTGCCATTCCCAGTGACTGTCGTGACAAGGAATAAGTTAAGGCGAGGACAGTGCGTTCTTCAGCCCTGCCCTCCACACCACAGATGCAAGGCTCCTTCCGTCCTCCCTCCAAGAAATCTTTAACAGTCTCCTAGCAGCTCCTCCCCCACCCACTTATCACCTGTCAAGGTTCCTCTGGGGCCTCTGCCCTGCTCCCTTCTTTTATCTCTCTGCCCCTGCAGATCCATCCCTAACTACTCGACATCATTAGCTCCCATTCCCACGCTAGAGGCAGCCAGCAGCCCCCTCCTAAGCTAGAGTGGAACCCAACCCCAGTCCTACCTTGACCTCCTTCTGTGTTTTCAGTTTTAATGAATGGCACTCTCCAGCACTCAGTTAACCAAGCAATTGGGAGACTCCTCTCTCCCTGAAGAGAATGTAACCACCCTAATTGGTAACCAAGTCTTGTCCGCATCTAAGTTCCCTCCTCTGTCCCCATTCCTGCGCTCATCCTGGTCAGGCATCACTGTCCTTCACCCGGGTGTTGTAATCAGCTTCTAACTCTCTTCCTGCCTCTGAAATCGACTCTTCTAACACTTGGAAGCAACTGCAGAGAGCGTGTCTAAAGTGTAAATATCCTCCAGTTTGATGGCCTTCAGTGATTCCTGCTGCTGCCTTTCAAAACCCCTTAGCAAGACACCTTCCACAATGGGACCCCGGCCCCCCCAGCCCACCGACACACTGCCCAAGACCTTAGCCTTGAGGCGTTCTAAACAGACACTGAAAGTTTCCACTCCTGGGCTTTCGTTTATTCTATGACTTCTGTTTGGGACACTGTGGCAGTTTGAATAAGAATGCTCCCCATAGGCTCATGTATTTAAATGCTTAGTCACCAGGGAGAGGCACTGTTTAAGAACTAAGAGGTGTGGCCTTGTTGGAGGAAGTTTATCATGGGGTTTTCAAAAGCCTATGCCAGCCTCTCCAGCCTCCTCTCTCTCTCTCTCTCTCTCTCTCTCTCTCTCTCTCTCTCTCTCTCTTCCTCTCCTCTTCTCTCCTCTCCTCTCCCCTCCTCTCTCACCCTGTGGGCAAGGCATACAGAGTCTTATCTGAGAAGAAGCATTTTGTAATGCCCAAATTTGTTCTATACGACAGTCTTCGTGGTAGAGACAACCACTAGTCTGATTTTTCAGGAAGGAAATAGAGAGTAAAGGAGAGATTTAAATCAAATTCTGAAAGTTACCTACCATATACCCAAAAGGTGACAGAGCCTGGCCTGAACCCAAGCTGGGCTGCTCTGACATCCATGTGATGAGAAATCTGGTAGCCTGCTTTCAAGGACAGCACCAGACACAGTCGAGGCTGGCAACACCTCGGAGAAGTGATGGTGATGTCAGGGTTTCTAGGGATAAGAGCTCCTCACTGGCTGAGCACAGAGAGGCCTCACTAAACCCCAGCTGAATAAATCACAGAGCTGGATGGGCAACAGAGAACAGGGCAGGCTAGCTATCAGGAGAGCAGCCAAGTCTAGTGCCTTCTACATAAAGCAGGGGTACACCAAGGACATCTAAGGCATAATGACACAGGAGTGCATTGTCTATGAACAAGCATGGCTTCCAGTTACATTTTAGTGAATGTCAAAATTGTATAGCTTTTTCATTTTCCTTTCTTCTCAGAATACTCTGGCCTGGGGATAAAAGGTACCTGAGTCTTTCAAAGCTCCTCTCTAAAAATGCCACAAAAATGAAGGATGAGGAAAGGCGGAATGAGCATCTTCAACAATAGAAGTGACCACATGGCAATCTGGCTCTGTCCTTGGTGCTCTAGGGACAGGAATGGGGCTGAGAGCAAGTTCCCCTCAGCAGAAGGGGGAACATTCTAGATGCACGCTGTCACTGGCCGGTGCCCCTCCACATGCCATTACTGTAGCACTCAGAGAGCCCACCAGGTCTTGTGATAGGTGGGTGGCCATAGGAGATGGAACAGCCACAGCCTTCCCAGGCTGCCCTGCCCTGAGGAAGGCATTTCCATCGTTTCCCCTGGAAACTCTCTGTCAGTCACACAGGGGACAGCTTCTCTACATATACTCAGTAACCAGGGCCCTGAAAGATAAGCAGCCATACCTAGACTGGGCAATTTAAAACCAGGACCCTAATAACTAAACAAGGTCCAAGACCACACGCAAAATAATGACATAACTAGTTTTAGAAACAAGTCCTTTAGTCCAATATCTTCTATTCCAGCCTCTGTCATGCATTGTATATTTTTGGAAATGCAAATATTAATGACATCTGTGCCTCTAAAGTGATGGAGAAAGCCATCATGCAGAAAACTGTAGTTTGGCCAGGTGATTGCAGATGGGAACACCTCTCTTGCTGGCTTTCTAGACCCAAACCATTCACATTCCCTTCAAGAAGGAGACAAGAGACAGCACAGACAGCTGTAGAGAGAACGTGTCTGTTAAGGTGAAGACACTGTAACTTCCCTTGGGAGTCAATGGGTACAGCACAATGAGGGTCTGGATCATGGAAACTGAGCCTAGCCACAGCAGGAGGAGAGCCAGACACTTGCAGTCCTGGGCAGCAGTACTAGTGGCCATGCAGCTGGCTCACCTGGCATATTCCAAAATGCAGCTTGAAGTTAGAGGACAGCTGGGTGTGGAACAGGAAAGGGAGTAAAGTTTCCATTTCTAGAAACCACACCGTTCTCTCTACCATCCCTGCACCTTAAGAATTCAGCAAAGTGGGTGGTGGGACTCCTGTTGTTTGGTTGGGAAACTGAGGATTCATTATCATCCCAAGGTCATCCAACCCGCAGTATCTGAAGTAGAAGTCAAAGCCACTACTTTGGTCTCAGTGTAGCTCAGAAGCAGAGCATTGGCCAGACAAGCCCAGAAAAACTCAACAGCAATATATATATAATCAATTAAAAAGACCAAAGCCACCCATTTCACCTTGTTTCTCTAAAACTGTGAGTGTTGGGCCAACGTAGGTCACCCAGAAAGCATGGTTAGGGCTGAAGCAGACTGGTCCTAAGCTGATGGTGGACTAGGTTCTCTGCCAGGATCACAGGCACTTTGCAGTTGAACTATGTCAGGTCTGCGGACCTGAAGCAAGAAAGAGGACTGACCCTAAGAGAATCAGAGACCTTGCTCCTTCCTCACAATGCCTGGAGCAGAAATAGAAAGGAGAGGTGTCTGGGAGGACTCAGTGTGCTAAAAACCGCCCGCTGACCTTCCTCCCAACCCGGGTCCAGCTGAGTTTTGATTCTTCTTTTTCAATCTGGCATCTGTGACAACTTCCCACACAGCCTCTCTCAGATGAAAACATCCTCTCAGATGAGGATACCCAGAGGTTGAAGAACCTCAGAACCTCACAGCTGGCTCCAGGTAGGGCAGAACCTGGGTTGAAACTGACGCTTGAGAGTCTGTCCTGATGTTGCCCCTTGGACATCTTCACTTATGCTACTAGCTCCTTTCAGAGATTTGCTGGACAATGGTCTGGGTTTGAGTCCAGAAGCTTTTTCCAGTTAGAACTCTATGAAGAAAGTTGCCTAGAAACCTCTGTACTTGGTCCTCAAAGTATAGCCCAATCTAAATACATAAGACTGCAAAAATCTAGAGTCCAGCCTCTAAATGGGTGTCCTCATGTCACTGGCATACTGAGAGTCCTACAGTCAGGCCTACAGAAGACCTACAGTCAAAACCACTACATCCCATCCAGCCACGGTAACTCCAGAACTTGGCTAGAAGCTGGACCCAGGGAAATCTATGTTAGGACCACGAGAACAAAAGAACCTAAGCTTATCAGCATGCCAGCTAGCATTCACACACACAAAACTCTACCCTTATAGGAGTCCAGAAAAGTTGGAAGAAAGCTTCCTATTCCAGGTGAGGAGGCTGAGACCTGGGAAGGTCACAGGACCAGCCTAACACATGTAGCAAGAAGAGGTCCTGGCCAAGACTTGACCCCAGTCTTTCTGACTCTTGAGTTCTGGTCTTTGTCAGTCTCTTCCTGCTGCCCAGATGTGACTCTGTCTATGCTCCTCTGACCAGAGGACGGAGAGAGTATCCAGATTCACACAAACATGATCAGAAACATCTGGATATCTTGGATGACCTGGGTCAGCAGTGAGCAGATCAGTCTGTAGGCCGGGTGGGGGTGGGGTGACAACTCACTGCCACAAGAGGATGCTGGGATCCACTCAATCCTGCATTAGCCTCACAGTCTAAGTTGAACCAACCTCCCTATACATCAGCCAAGCTGGAAAAATACCCAGATGTCCAGGAAATATTTCCCAAAGTACTGAAGCAACTCTAGGCAGCCAGAAAACCCTAGGCAGCCCACCTCAACCACATCACACATCTTCTCTAGCTAGAAAATGGCAGGCAGAGCCCAACTTAGCATCTTCAGAGGAGGAGTCTCCACATTCAAAAATACAGGTTCCCTGCTGGTGTTTGAGGCACTGTGTGTGTGTGTGTGTGTGTGTGTGTGCGCGCGCACGCGCGCGCACGCTCATATGTTCGTGTGTACATGTGCACCCACACACAGCCCCAATCATGAAGCCATATGCCCATTCATGAGGCCACCTGAGAGGAAATAATGTCTACTTGTTCTAGGGTCACAGGATAGCCTCACCACACCCTCTGTGAGGATCCAAAGAGAAGATTTTAGACACCATCTTGGGTCACTCAAGTGGGGTTGAGGGTGGGTGGGTTCAGCCCAGACCAAGGCAGAAGAATGAACTACTACTTGAAGTCAAGGGAGGACATACCTGAACTTCCCTTGTGTGATAGGCGATGATCAACCCAAGCAGGATGATGGTGGATAAACTGATAAGGCATTTCAGGGCCAACGAAAACATGGAGTCCTGCAGGAGAGAGGGAAAGAGAGTTAGGGGCAGGCAGGAAGCATCACATGGAAGGGATGTAACAGGAAACAGCAGGCCAGAGGATGGACCATCCCTAGTTCCTGAGCCTGGGCTGCCCCTTCTGAGACTTTGCTTTCAAGGAAAAAACATCTTTGCCTTCCCAGAATGACCCCACTGGAGCACAATGTTTTATGTATGTGATACCTGGCTAAATTCTAATTACTGATGCCTCCACACTCATAAGTGATATGGGTGTAATTCTTTTTTTATGCCACTGTTATATGGTTTGGGTGTCCATACCATGACAGTTTGTGTTTCTATCTTAACACAAACCAGAAGATTGAGGTCCCTCGTGTTCCTGGCCATGAAGAGCTCCGTCAGAGATATATCAGAACGTCCTGGTAGCTGCTCTGTCTCCTGGCTCAAGCCAAGGGCAGGACAGGGAAACAAGAACAGCAGAAGAGTCACTGGATAAGGGGTCAACAAAGGAACAGAAAGAAGGCCAAGGCTGTGGTCGCCTGCTGGTCAGAGCAGAGGATGTTCCCTTCAACTTCAGTCCAGGTGGCTTAGAGCCTATAGTCTGTGCATAAACTCTTTGTCGGTCTGCTGAGTCCAGAACCTGCCCCAGCTACTCAGCACTGCATGACCATCATGGTACCTGAACCAGCTCGGCTAAGTGAGTGCTGGCTGCCAGTACTTTTTGCCCCTTTCAAACAGAGCATCTAGTTAGGACTTGCCACACTCCTGAGTGGTATGAGTCTGGAAAGAGAGCTACCTCCAGTCGTAAAGGAACACAGGAAGAGCCCTGAGCAAAGGCAGCTGACAGATCAGGCAGCATTTCCAAGGACCACCATGTGGGCTCTCTACATGGCTGAGAGCCGAGGAAGACCAAAGAAACAGTGCTATCCTTCAGGGTAATCAATAATGCACAATTTCTGCATGTCCCACCTATATAGCATGCGGGAGGGAAGGGGGTGTGAGTGTCTTTTGCCAAAGTTCAGAGCCAGAGTCTCAGACCCTAGGTACTGCCAATTGCCCCAGACCAACTCTCCACCAGGAAACAGGAACGCTCATGAAAACATTCCTTGCACAGACTCAAATGGCAGATCAAGACAAGAGACCAAAACCCAATCAGATAAACTCTAGTTTCCTATATAGAGCAGCTATGGTTATAAGCAACTATGGTACATAGCAAAAACAGCTAGAAAAGGACCAAGCTTCTTACCACATAAAACGACTCAGTGTTTGAGGTGGTGGAGGTGCTTATGAAGGGGATGCAATTACACACCAATACACGTTTCCAAGCCTCTAACAAAACTCCCCTAAAGGGGTACAAATACTATGTCTCAGCTAAAATAACTAAGATAACAATGGAAGATGTTTCAACAGCAAGATATGATTAATTGCCAGATAATGCTATGGGAGAATTGGGAGGGCACAGTTCTGACCCTCCAGAAGGTTCCAACCTTTGAAAGCTTACTTGATGCTGATCCCAGACCTAGCTGGGGCTGAAAAAGAAAAGAAGAAAAAGAGAAAATAAAGTCTGGATGCTCAGGGACACTTGGGTTGATGTGAAACCAGATAAATTTCCCTACAGGAAAGAGCTGGGACATCTCATAGTACTTTCCAGCCAGAAATGACCATACGGTCCTTGTCAAAGGGTCCAAAGGCATGTGGGGAGCATCACGCCCACCCTGGGAAGGCTTGTGACCAGTGGCACACTTCCACCTCCGTTTCATTTTCTTGGCAGAAATTAGCTAAAGTCAGCCTCTAAGTGTGTTCCCATCATTTTTAGGGGAAGAGGTAAGGGACGGGGACCAGACACTGTCTCCTCTCCTTTAAGCCTCTTCCATTTCTTCCCACAGCTTTTCCATTAAAAGGCAGCTCCCAGCTACTCAGTGGTTTTGCCTGGTGCAGCCTGCTGAGACAGAGATGTACACTGGACTAATGGAGAATTACCCACAGCCTTGAGATCTCATCCCCTGGAAAATGTGTCAGGGGAGTCTGACTGGATCTGGAACATTTTCTATTTGCTAACATGTTGAATTATCTTCTTTTCCACCTGAACTCCACTGACATGACCCTTCAGGTGACACCAATGACAGAGGCTGACTAATTAGTCACCAAACACCACATGGTGGGGCACCTGCCATACCTGCTGTGCCCCAACGCACTCCATCTGGGGCCTTAAAATTGACTTGCTGGATGGGAGGAGTCCATGGCCAACTGGTCAACCCTTCTCCCCTACATTTTTAAAACCAAAGAAATAACCCCCAGCATGCAGAATACATGGGGCACACCCCATTGAGAGAGGGGCATTTTATATATATAAAAACTTTACTTCTAGTTTTAAAATCTGAACGTAAGAGGGGTGCACATGAGTGCAGCACCCACAGAGTCCAGAAGAGGGAGTCAGATCCCTGGCTACCGTTACAGGCAATTGTAAACCTCCCAATATGGTTGCTGTGAGTCACATTCTGGCCCTCTGCAGAAGCAGGATGCACTCTTAATGGCTGGGCCATCTCTCCAGCACTCTATTGGGGGTCGTTTTTAAGTCCATCTAGTCCTACAGGCTCATGGACGTGCAAGTGGCTCAGACCATCTGAGGACAGCCAGTGATGGACACTCTTAGAGCCATGAAGACAGAGAGTAGCTGAAGACATGGAGAGAAATAGTGATAGAATATTAACTGGAAAGCTTTGAGCTTCAAACCATGTGTGTAGCATGGTTTTGATTGTTTTTAAATTTTTCCATGTAGAAAAAGATTGTGAAAATACCAATATTCTACATTATAGGGCGTTTTCTTACCACGTTCTTTCTCTCCTCAAATTATTAATGAGGACATAGCATTTTGTTATTGAAAAGTTTATTTTTCAAAATCTGAGCTCTGGATAGCCAGAAAGAGGCTTTTGTGCAGTGGAGAAGTCCAGCTTTTCTTGTCACGTGCATTCTGCCACAGGTGGCTGCAGGAGCACATGCCACCCTCTGGTCCGTCCCTGTGATGGGGACAAACCACCTAAGCTTCTCTGGGCTTTGAAATCTCCATTTCATTTACTCACAATCATCTTCTACTGGAAAAGTAACTATTCTCATCTTGAGCAGGGAAACAGACACTGAGGCCAGGTGGGAGCTTCGGCCTCTTAGTCCCTGGGCTGGGCTTAGGGACTCACACCCACTTCAGACCAATCTTACTGCTTCACTGATTCACCATCTATCTAAACTCACAGAACACATTAATACTATATGGTCCCATCCCCTATTTGATGCCCTGAATCAAAGAAGTGCTTGGTAAGTCAGTGCTGATCACGTGCTACCTCCAGCACAGATCTACCACGAACTTTATTTCACCTCTGATAGAACCTAATGTTTCCATTTTACTGGTAAGGCACTACTAGTTGGAGAGTTGTTGAAGTGACTTTTCCAAAGTCATGTGACTAACTCAGATTTCAGCTATCTGCCAGATTTTACTTACCCTGCCCTTCAGTGTCCCATGTACTGTGTGAGACAGTGTGTCTTGTTACCTCAGTGGAGCCTTGGGCTGCACAAAAGACTTCTGGCTGGGCAGGAGATAAAGACACATTCCTGGAGATAGTCCTACAATGTGGTCCCTGTCCCACTCCTGGACACAAGCCAGCCCTTCACAGGCCTGTGATTACACATTGAAAATAATCTGGAACAAAGCACTGCTGCTGCTACCATCACCACCACCACCACCACCACCACCATCACTACTACAGGCACCTACCATGCACAGGAAGCATTATGGACTCTCTTTCAGGGACAAGGAAACTGAGGCTCCAAGGAGCCTAACTTGTCAAAGGACATAGGCAACAAATAGCAAAGTCAGGTTTGAGGGAGCCATGTTGCCACCTAGACCCATCTTTCCCTTGAGCTGTAAGCAAGCCAGCAGCCCTGAGGCTGGGCCCCAGTGGTCTCCAGATCCAAAGAGAAGCTGCTCTGGGCTGCTGGGTCCCTTCCTGGGGCTGTGCACAGGGTGATGGAGAGATTCCCAGGTCTCTGAGCCAGCAGTATAAATTGCTTTCCTGGCCTGCCTTGTATCTTCCAGAGACAGGCCAGAATTGTAATGATTACAGTAGATCTTCTCAGAGACTTTAAAGTTTTAATGTGTTTTATTGTTTGGAACATTGAGGGGGGCAGAAAATTATGCAGAAGGAGTCATGTAAGGGCACCAACCAAAGTGAAACAGAAGCTTCACCAGCACAAGGATGCACAGACTCCTTCCCCAGCCACGGTAATAAGCTCTAAGGCTGTGCATGTGAGCACAAAGCACACGCACATGGCCCATTCATGACTTCTGTCACTGGTTAGAAGCCCTCAAGGGAGAAAGGTGATAGCATCCAGAACCCGTATTTCCCGAATTAAGGTCTGATGCGCCTTCCTGACTTCACCTCGGTTTGTGCATTCGACTTGGGAAATAATTGAGTTAGAAATCTTTTCTGTTTAATAAGGTCAACCTTTGCTTCAATTTCATGGAGTGGCTCCAAGACTGATTGATATTCAGCCCTGGCTTCATACTGTAGCTCTGTAATGGTTGTCCTAATTAGACACTCTTGCTAATTAATGCTATGCAGATTAAGCCAGGCCTTCCTTCCCTGATTCCCCACCCCCAGTCCCCCGGCAGGGAAGTCAGCATTCCTGGCTGCTGATCTCCCTGGAGACCCTGCTTCTCTTCTCTACCTGGGCCTTTCGTTCTGCACCTAGCCTAGCCTTCCTTTTCCCTGGCTTCCATGTTGCCCCTTTCTCTTGACTGTGCCTTCTGAACCTTCACCATCTTTCCTGATCAGACCTTAGCTGGTCTTCCCCCCAGGTGTAGCTACCTGAGGTCATCGGGATCATGAAGTCACCTGAGGTCATTCTGGGCCTACCAGCATCCTCAGCATGATGCCCCACCCCATTGTAGGTATTCGTGGTCCAGAATGGAATCATGGGAAGGCTCAGCCCACTCAATCCTGCCCTCCTGAGAACAAGGGAATTTGATGTGGCCAGCACAGTGAGTAGGGATGGTCGCTGAGCATTACACAGGTCTGAGAAACAGAACTAAGACCCTGGTGACTTCATCAGGATATGGGCTTGGAAGTCAGCTCTGGCCTCACTGTAGAGTGACCAGTAGTCACTGCTATGTCTAGTTAAATGCCTGGCCTTGTGCACTCTTCACACCTCAGACCTCCAAGAAAAGGTTCTGGAATTCAAACAACCCTGTCATTTAGCTATGTGTGCTTGATGGCCTATAGCATCAGGCACACACTGGCCATGACACACATGGATCATAGGAACACTCCTTTTGTAAACATTTATTTTGTAAGGAATAAAATTGTAGGTATGAAATGGCCAGCTGCAGAACTCATTCATTCTGTCTTCTCAAGAGAGCAAGGAGTGGGTTGGTTCTATTGTTAGTGTGGACACTAATAAGAACATTTTTATTGTCTCTTTCTATGACATAGAACTTGACAACAGCAGACTAGGGTTCAAGTCATGTCTTTGAGACTTATCCACTATAACATTGGGCTTCCAGCTCCTTCTTTGGGCCTTAACCTCTCAGGGTCTCCACTTCCTCTGATCTCACTTCACATACATAAGATACAAATGAAAAAAAGAAAACATTATTTTTCCACATTTTTTTTAAGTCAAACACACTTTCTCTTAACACCCAGAGCAGAGAAAACTGAATTGGTCTCAGTGACAAGCTCTACTATCAGCACCCCGCATCCTCAGTACTTCAGAGATGCCTTGGTTTGTCCATAGGGTACATACATGCTCCTTCACTCGGCCAGACAGATGACAGAGCATTCGCTCTGCCCAGGTTCTGGGCTGAATCCTGATGTGAGCTTTAGAACATTGTTGTCACAGTGTACTGAGACTGAATCCTGTCCACCAGCTGAGCCCTGTTCCATTGTGTTCAGCATCGTCCTGCTCACAGCCAAATGTTAGAAGAGACAGAGAGACAACGGGCAGGAGAGTCTGGAGGGCAGGAAGCTGCAGTTGAGAGAAGACCTGATTCCTTTGGGTCTTAGACATCAGGGAGTGACCAGGACCAGGTGAAATGGCACTAACAGGCGTCTGAACAGCCCCTGCCTGCATCTTGGGCACAAGTTACAGCCTTTAGCCTCATCCACAGGCAATGAGACTTTAGAGGGCATCCCTTCCTCTAGAGTGCAACCTCTGATGGTGCAGGTTAGACTCAATTAGGCTCTAAGCCTCAAACACCTGTCCTGCAACCCTTTATGTAAGACTCCAGTGGCCACAGAGGGGCTTCAACCTCATAGGGACCTGTGCATGTGACTTTCTTCCTTTTATGTAGCACATCTGTTCTGAGTTTTCCCTACCTCTGGAGTGCATCTGAGGCATAGTGCCCTGCAGAAGGCCTCAAATAAAACACTCCTTTCAGTCCTGGGCTCAGCAGGGTCATTATGTGTAGGCTTTCCAGCTTAGGAGGGGGTCTGACCTTAATCATGTGCAGAGAGCTTCTTGGAGCCCTCCCTGTTGTGCCCTCTTCAACCACCGTCTCTGCCTCCTGAGTCACCCATCAACTCAGCTGGGAGCATTACCTGCCTAAGATCATCCCATAGACCTGACCTGGTCCCACACTCTCCCCAGGGCTGCACATGCAGGTGTCTCTTCTCCATCAGTACTACCCAAGCTGGGATCACTTAACAAGGTCGAACCTGTTCCTCACCACTGCTCGTCCCAGCCAAAATATCAGTCACAGAGGGTAGCATCTTTCAGTTAATAAATTCATTCCTATGTCATCATATGTGAAATACTATCCAGTACTTAGTAGGTCAGTAAATATCAACTGAATGCTGAATACTATTTCAAGAAAGAGAACAAAATTTAGAGATGTGCCAACAGGTAGACACTTCCATCCTGGATTTTTAAATTCTTGAAACAGAGGTGGGGTGATCAAAAGGACAGGTAATATGTGTTCACTTGCCATGGGTCTCATACTGGCTTGCTTTGTGGTCCCACACTACAGAGAGGGTTCTGAACCTGAGAAAAGGCTTGTCACTTACCCACAGTCCCTGGACAAGGAATAGAGGTGAGATTTGAACCTGGATAGGCCTGACTCTAAGACTTGTGCTCTCACAGCATACTGCCTGGAGGGATTATCACAGCCAGGTCCCAACCGTGTCCTTAAACCTCTGTGACTCCAAGGCATATCAACAATGACAGCCTGAGGTCAGGGCTGGGGTGTGGGTTGTTCCTGCAAGTCTAGCCCAGGCCCAGGCTGGCAGGGGGAGGAAAGACAGGATATACTAGTGAGTTAAGGAAGTCAGCCTCTTGGACTAAAACACATAAAATCAGTTTGGCCTAGGGCATTTCTCTGTGGCCTTCTACTTTGTCACTTCCAGAAGGACATAGGACCTGATGTGTGAGGGACATCATGTAGTGAAAATAGAAAGGACATTCAGCTCTGAACAGAGGGTGGCCAGGCATTGTCTGGTGAAGCCAGCATGATGATCAGAACACCAATTAAGAGGCAACGATCCTCCCTGGGCTTGGCTCTCCCACTGTGGTGCCCCAAGGAAAGCAAGAAAAGGTCACTTTGGAGACCAAGCTCTCCAAATAGCAAGTCCCTTGAGTTGCCCCTTCGGCCACAAACATAATTCTGATTGTGGAGATGATTTCCTTTATAAGGTCTGGACAGAAAGGAGCTGGCATACCAGGAAATCTCTGCTGCGTGCTGCTTGTCATGCCTTTCCTGCCACACTTACAACACTAGCAATTAGTCAGTATTGTCATTAGTGTCACCTGCATGCCATGTGCCAGGCACTGTGTGGTGTGGAAGGCAGACACAACAGGATAGGGCCTTCTTAAAGTTCCATTGCTACTCCAAAGGGGGCCACCAAGGCTCTTTCCAGACATGAGATAAGCACAAGTGAATGAGCTCCAGAGTGCTAAGGAAGGCTATCAACTGCAAACCTATCTGTACCTTACAGAAGCAGAATGAGCCGAGGGGAGTGTGTCCCTTCATCCCTACAGAGAGTGTGGGCGTGGGTTGCAACTCCACAAGGTACAATCACCCAGGTCCTAGGATTAAGTGCCCTTGGCCCCAATCAAAACAATAAACTCAGAATCTCTGACAAGTTTTTAAAAAGTTCTCCAATTATGATATACAGTCTAGGAGTGAGAACTTCTGTTCTGGGGTTCAAAAAAGAATCCCAGGTGGCAGGAATCAACATCATCACTGAGATACCACCAGACACATGGTCATACCCATAAATAATGGGAGTCCCTGAATCTTGACATTGGTGGCAACTTAAAAGCCACACAGCCAAATACCCCCTGCTCCCCATGTGAGAGTTGCTGCAGTTGGTCATCCAGGTGTTTGACTGATGGTTTCAGAGACCAAGGACTCACTTCCTCTCCAGACAGCCTTTGAGAGACATCTTGGGAAGGCCCAAACTTTCTCAAAAATCTGATCTCAGTTTCCTTAAGTATAGCACTAAGCTGATGTTCATGCGAGTCCTGCTCCATGCATTTCCTCATAGATGTCTATGACAGTTCCCCATCTCAGGACACATTCATGCCAGGTCTGGAGGTAAGGACACATAGGACAGGATGGCTGGGTTTCCCCAGCACAAATCAGCCTGTGTTGGAGCAACCTTCAAATCCACGTTTGAGCTCCCAGGCTCACCTGGTGATCCATCCAGCCATTCTTAAATTCATCTGTTCTGCAAAAGCCTAGATCCCTGTCTGAGAAGCCACCTCCAGACCTGTCACCTAGTCCTCTGCTTTTCCAACAGTCGATCTGTTCCTTCTTGTCCTTCTCTTTCCTCTGCTGTGGCCAGTGAGTGTCCTCAGTCAGTCAGAAATTTCATGAGTCTTGTAGTGTCTCAAAGTACTGCAGAGCACACACCTGCCATCAGCCTCTGGCCTCAGACCAGCTAAGCCAACTTCCCTATTTTACGATAAGGACCGTAAGACCCAGAAAGAGCTGCCTCCCATCCAAGGTCACATTCAAACAGAAAGGAACAAGAGTCCCATTCTCCCAATGCTTGGGCTGCCATTTCTCCCAGCCCCTGAACTTCCTGCAACTACCTTAAACACGCCCCTAAAGGGCAGGGCCCTGTCTGACTCCTCCTCCCCTAAAGGGCAGGGTCCTGTCTGACTCCTCCCAGCATCTGAGTGTTCTCACGGCAAGGCTGGAAAAGGACTATTTCTCTGACGGCTCATTCAAGGGCAAATCAAGAGAAATAACAATTACCTACTCCAGGTTCTCCATCTTCCTTTCACTTAAAAACACAACGGCTTAAACATAAATAAAGGGAAATGGTCTGGAAAAATAACCAGTTGGCATGGAACAATTGGCATTTCAGTCTGCATAAGAAGTGGAAATTCTGTTTTCAGAAACTCGGCCCAGCCATGAGTTAACTCCTAACCATTTGGCACAGGCTCTTCAATTGTTTGAGTGTGATGGGTGATGTTGACAGAGTGGTGGAGACCAAACACGGGCTATTAATAGGCTTGAACATGGTACCTTCAAAAACTCTTTCTCTAGTCTTCTGGCACCAAACTGTTGACAGCCTGCCTACCTTTTACTTTGAGTGCCATCAATGCCAGCAATGGGTCACTGCATGAGCCATGTCACCCATCCAGATCAACCAAGCTTATCTGAGGATCCAGAAGACTAGCTGCAGGTCACATGGCCACCCTCCTCTATGGAGATCAAGGAGTTGCAGGCAGGGGATTTCCTTCCTACAATCCCCAGAAAGCTTCTTTTCCAGCTGGGACCTGAAAATATGGCTCTCCCAGAGAACGGTGTCATAAGATTCTTCCACCAACAAGGTGATGAGCCAAGAAGACATTGCCCACATTCGTGAGTGCATCCATGATCAGCTTCAGGAAGCATTCTTCAGACACCCAAGGGACAAGCTCAGGGACATTCAAGAATCTGCCATGAAGGGAACTACAACCCCACATGTACACAGTGAAACAAGGCTCAACAAAGCTGTCCAGGCTGAAGGAACAGGGGCTGTCCCAATTCTGTGGTCCAGAAATACGGCAAGGGTAAAGAGTCATGGAGCAAGCAAGCACTCTGCTTTGGAAGCCTGTGTCCACATCTACACATCAGTGTGCATGTGTGCTAACCATGGGGTATCAGATGGGTGTGAAACTACCTTAAAAGGAACCACAGGCCTGAACTAGCAACAGTAGATTGTCCACAGCTTTGGGGCCACCTGGGAACCCTCCAATCTTAAACACTAGAGGATCTCCTGAGGAACTGCTGCCCAGCAGGTCCTGGAGCTAGCTGTTTTGTTTCTTGGGGTTTTGTTGGGGGGGTTGTTTTTTCATTTGGTTGGTTGGTTGGTTGGTTGGTTGGTTGGTTAGTTTGAGCTTTGGTTTTTGGAGATAGGGTTTTTCTGTGTAGCCCTGGCTGTCCTAGAACTCACTCTATAGACCAGGCTGGCCTCAAACTCACAGAGATACACCTGCCTCTGCCTCCTGAGTGTTGGAATTAAAGGTATATGCCACGAGAGGAGCTAGCTGTCTTTTTTTTTTTTTTTAAAAAAAAAAGGAATTTGTGTTGCCACTTGAAAATGGAGAAAACAAGTGTAGAGTGCTTGCTCATTAGATTTCCCGAGGTTACTCGGGAGGTAAAGGGACTAGATTCTATCTAATCTCAAGCTCTCCTACCTCTCTCTTTCTCTCTCTCTCTCTCTCTCTCTCTCTCTCTCTCTCTCTTCCTATCCCCCTGCCCCTGGGATCTCTCTGTGTAACCCTAGCTGACGGTAACTCACTATGTAGACTGGCCCCAGACTCACAGGGTCTGCCTACTCAGAGTGTCAGATCAGAGGCCCAGCTAACCTCAAGCTTTCTAATTCCATGTCCAAGATTGTAGGAGTCCCAAACAGAGGCTCTGCTAAGGCCACTCTGCTCTTGCTAACACCTGCTTCCCTTCCACAGAAGCCAGGTTGACTGATCCCTCCCTCTGTGCTCCATCTGTTTCCATGGCCACAGAGCACCCTGATCTCAGCCAGCTGCCTTTGCCTTCATGAGGCCAGCCACCTAGGGAGCCAGTCCAAAAATTGCAGGTGGACCATTTGGCCCTGTTACCATCTTTAATATCTATTAAGTGATGGCAAAATCTCTTCTTTCTTCCAGGATTGAAGAAGATCAGACTTCCCATGAGCTCACAGTACAGCCCATACACAAGGTGTCCATACTCCCTGCTAGTCCAGAAAGTCCAGTTTGTATCTGGCATAATTATTAATATGAATAGTAACAGTATATGATACTCAGTGGTGAGTCAGATACCTTCTTGTCCACACTGGGTTTGCTGCCAGAAGGCCTGAGGGATGGGCTCACTTTCCCTGTCCCTCCACCCTGAAGTTTCTCGCCTTGCAGAAGAGAGGAGTGGTGTTTTCTATTGCATTAGCAGACCCTCCACCCATCCTGCCCCAGCCAGCCTGGCAGACAGGCATCATTTGCTAGATCAAAGTAATTATTAGTAGACACTATTTTTAGCAAGGCGGTGTCACTGTGCCTGGATTAATTGCACTTATATGTCACTCCTTTAAGGTTTATCACATCAATTATGGACAGTCATAGTCATGAGCCTAGCTTGCTTTAACCCTTGCTGGTTTGAGCATCTCAGCACAAAGGAAGGTGGTAACCTGTCAAAGGCTAACTATCAGAATATATTTGATATCAAATCATTGAGTCCTGGACATTGGCTTAGAATTTTCCTATTTATGGGTTTTGTTTGGTTTTATTTTTCTCAATTTCCTATTTGATCCTTAGGAGATAGGACAAGTTGCTCCCATCTCATGGACAGAAAACCTGACGCCCAGCATATTTCAGCAATTGTTAGAGCCACACGGCGAGAAGTCCAGTTCTTCCAACACAGTCGGATCTTCCCTGTAGATCCATGAGCATGAACCGTATTGAGGACTCTCTCTGTGCTTTGAAGTAGCCCCATGGTTGAGTACTTGAGATGGCCCATAGGCACCTGGAGTCAGGCCTGACAGGAAGCTAGGCAAATGCATCAGAGGGCATGTATGCCAGACTCAGGAGCCCTTTGCCCTGAAAGCTTCAAGGAACCTCACCGACAGAGAAAAAACAATTTCTAAAACTCTAAGAAGAGTATGCCCAAATTGGAAAAATATGCAAACGCATAGACCCAGAACTTTCCATCTTCCAGCAATGCGGCTGGAAAACACATCTTGCAAGTGAGGAGGTAATGGGGCTCCCATTAGCCCCACCAGGTGTATCCTTGTGTCAAAATGGGAGAAGCAGAGGAACGTCAGTTTATACTTGAATGGCTTCTATTTGGGTCCCCAGCTCCGAGTCCACCAGCCCCACAACACTCTCACAAGTGTAGATCTAAGCAGGCTTCTGTATCATCTCATCAAAACCTGTCTTTACAGATGATGAAACTAGCCCAGTATGGTGGTGCACGCCTTTAATCCCAACACTAGGAAGGCAGGCAGGTAGGTAGGTAGCTCATGAGCTCAAGGCCAGCCTGATCTACATAGTGAGCTCCAGGACAGCCAGAGCTACTAAAACAGACCCTGTCTCAGAAAACAAGCATGATAAAACTGAAGTACCGTGCAGAACAGAGCAGGACAGAGCTGAGAAAAAATGGAGACCTGTCCTTCCTCAGCCTCCTGCTGCCCAAGGTGGAGTTTCAGGGGGGGAAGGGAAGACGAAAGGCTATGGCAGCACTGCTCAGGGAACACACCCTCCCTCGTGGGAAAGTTGGCTTTTCATCTCAAGCTCCTCACCCACACTTCCCTTTGCACTATTTCTGTTTTCCAGGAACAGGCTTTAAGACTGCCAGCTAGCCGGGCAGTGGTGGCGCACGCCTTTAATCCCAGCACTTGGGAGGCAGAGGCAGGCGGATTTCTGAGTTCGAGGCCAGCCTGGTCTACAGAGGGAGTTCCAGGACAGCCAGGGCTACACAGAGAAACCCTGTCTTGAAAAACCAAAAAAAAAAAAAAAAGACTGCCAGCTAAAGAGTGAAGTCTAGAGGAGTCAGCTAGAGCCCGGAAGGCCCATAGGCCTGGTCTTCTCTGGCCACCAGAGGTAGGAGGGAGGCAGGCTCATCTGTCCTTCTGTCCCCTTGCCTTACACAAGACCTTGCCCATGCACAATAAACGCTAAATGGAGAATGAATGGATTCCCAAGGAAAGAGGAGTCATGCGTTACTCCACCACAGAGTCCATCTTTCAGGTAATAACACTTAGGAATTTAAAATCTGAGTCACCTTAATTTCCTCATCCAACTGATTAAACAGATACTTATTTGTTTAGCATCCACTATTTAAGCTTTTAACTCTAACAGCTGTGATCAAAGACCAAGGAAAACAGCCTCGCCAAGCCCTCCCCAGGCTCTTTGCCCCAGAGGAGCACTTGGATGGGATAAGGAGCACGGGGCCAAGGAGTCTTTCAGAAGTAATTCCCTGGACAGGAAGAGCCGACACTGGAGTTCCCAGACAACCACTGTAGATGACAACAACTGAGCTTTTAAAACCCAAGGCAGCAAAGGAAAAAGATAGTACGGGCCAAATGCAGTGTCATTTCTCCACAAAGACGTCACTGGCTACCAAGCAGCTGTCTCTTGTCACTTGCCGACCAGGTGGAGTGTTGTAAGCACGGGAAGTGGTTACTTCACTGAAGCAACCCAGCTGGGCCCAGGGTGTGAAGGGTGGTAGACCAGTGTGCTGGGGTCAGAGGGAGGAAGCCAAGAGTCCACACACAGAGTCAGGAGGGTACATTCCTCTCAGAGGAGCCATCCCTCTGGCTCCAGCCACCGCCAGCTGCTAGTTATGATAAAGCCAGGAGACAGAATCAGATGGCAAGGAGTGGAGGGACAAATGCAAAACAAAGAGATGCCACCAAAGAGGGAGATCCTGGGACTCCTAGGCCAGAGCCAGGCCTTAGGCTCCTCACATTTTACAGGCCAGGACACTGAGGCCCAGGTCACAGTCATCTAGCTGCAGAATTCAGATCTAGAAACAGGACCTAGTGCCTAGATCCCGGACCTGCACCCCAGGGCTCCTTCTGCTGTGCCATGCAGGTTCTATAGCACATTACACACACACACACACACACACACACACACACACACACACTCTTTAGACTTTGACCACTACCCCAGCTTCTGGGACAGGGACAGGCACTGCAGGTGTAAGCCCTGCCTATGTCTACAGCACCACAGCTCACACTCACATCATGGAATCCAGACAATCAGACCCCCATCCCATCTCACTCATGTGCACGCACACACACACACACACACACACACACACTCACGTATGTACAGTGTCTGTTATCTTCCTGTCTCTCCACTTCCTCCAGAACCCAGCATTCTGCCTGAGATATGGGGGATAGGAGGAGGCACTAATATGGGTAGACTCTGTTATCAAGTTAAGAAGGGGGTGAACCCAAACCTCTTTGGCCTCAGGAAGCTGCTTCACCTACAGAAAGGCCAGACTGCTGTGGACATGCTGTAACCTCTAATTTTCTCTCTGGTCTCCCCACATGAGAGAGGAGTGGAGTTTCAGGTACAATGAACCACGTGAGGAGTCACAGGGAAATCCAAATGGCCTGAAGATCAGCTCCCACTGATGCTAACACTGGTCATCACTCAGTGATGGCCAAGAAGTCAGGCTGGTGACTGAGCTTGCTTATCCATGAAATGAACCCATCAACACATGACCATGACCATAGAGTCAACTGCAATTAACAGCCCTTAGGAAGCAGAGCACCATGTCCCCTGCCCCTGCCCACAAGGCATTGACCCACAGGAGCGAGGAATGACCAGGACCCTCTAAGGGTTCCCACTGATGTGACTTTTTTTTTTTCTTACAAATCATTGCCTTCCAAATGGCTTTCCCTACATGAAACACAAAAAGGACGTTACTCATGCTCCACACCCCTGTGCATCAACAGCTGACAAGCAAGAAGATACCCATGCAGCAGAATCGTAGCAGAGGCTAGACCTAGGAGTACAAATGACATCATCATGTACAAATGACAGCTTACAATGAGTGCACCATCACACTCTGGTGACCAAAGAAATGGCCTAGGCACAGAGTGCCTCCATATCAGGAAGTTCACCTAGCTCAAACCACAGCCCAGCTCATGTTTGGCAAAGCCAAGGACTCCCTGTCATTGCCTAGGGAAACAGTTCTCAGCTACCCACCAGAGCACCCTGGGGGCTCTGACCGTGGGCTGAAGTGGTTTTGAATGACAGCACAGAGACTGGACAAGGTGCTGTGAACGATGTGAGTCATGTACCGGAACTGTTTCTCAGAGCTGCACGTGCCATCAGCTCTTTGCCAGGAGCAAAGCAGCAAGCAGGCTTGCAAGGCACAGGGCAGCTCTCTGGGCTTGGATGGAGTAGGAGGTTGGGGGCCAGGGATTTCAAAAACCCAGGCTAAGAACCTACCAGGAAAGGCACTTGCTAGAAATGGTGCTTAGTCCATTTAGTTTGTCTATATATCACTTGCAATTTATCTAGTATTTCCTGAAAGGTCACTGGGTGGTGATTTCAATATTGTAAAATTTGTAGAGATGCTTCAGAAGAAATGTACAAATTTCACAGGTTTATGCGGGCTTAAATGTGATATATTTTATTAAAAGCATCTATTCTGGGTGTACTTTGGATAGGATTTGGCAACTGATTGGTTAGAGATCCAAAAGGCCTATGCTATTAAAAGATTCACTGTGGGGTTTGGGGGCTGGTAAAAAGAAATAGAAATCAAAGGCGTCTGCAAAGGTATGGTTGGTAGACAGAGCAAAAAGCATTCTAGATCACAAAATGCTTAGTCATCTTGCAGTCCCCCAAGGCAGGGGGCTGGGAGAAATGGCACTGACAGAAGCAGGGCAGCTTGCTACAGAGCTTCCCACCTGGAGCACCTGCACAGGTCCCCCTCACTCTCCCCTCCTGGCTCCTCATTAGCTAAGCCCAATCTTTGTCATTGAGAGGAAAATAAACGGGGAAAATGCCTGAGGAAAGAGAGGCCTCGTTGTGGACCAGAAGATTCTACGTTTTTCCTCAGCCCCCATCAGATCTTCCCAGCAGCAGAGCCATTTTCTTCCTGTCAGCCCATTGATGCACAACTTCCTGTCAGGACAGCAGAGGAGTCTGGGGAAATGTGTCTTCCTTCACAGCCTCAGCTGGTGCCAGGCAACAGCGGAGAACATTTCAAAGATACAGCAAGCATCTTGAGCTTCTGATTCCATTAGCCATCCGGCGGACTCAAAGCCACCCGGAGGAGACTCAGGAGAGGCTTGACCACTTTTCTTTGGATCCAGCATATCCCAGCTCCCCTCTGGGTACCCAACCTAATCATAACCATGATGGCTATTAGGAAGGCTAAAGCTGGCCCTAAAGTGACAGAAATAGTGTTAGAAATGAGGAAACAACCTTCTAGGGAAAGACTGGCCACTGAGGACAAACTCTAAGTGGAATAAAATCAACCCCCTCTTCCTTCCCCCCTCTCCTATCAGAGCCCACATTAAATGCAATGAGAAAAATCCTAATTACCACCGTTTATTGAGTTCTCCCCAGGAACCTGCATCATCCCCTTTAATCCCCAACAAACCTAGAGTGGTTCCCAAACTTTACAGCACATTAGAATAACCCATGGAGCTTAGGAAATTCCCTGGCACCCAGGCTGCACTCCCAACCAATGGATCAGAAGGAAGGTAGCTGGGACAGGCATGGGGTGGGGTTGGGGGTGTTTCTTTCCTTTATATCAGGTTTTTTTGTTGTTGTTGTTGGTTTTTTTTTTTAAGGATCCCAAGGTAATTCCAAAATATAACAGGGGTCAAACAAGATAGCATACACCTTTAATCCCTGCACTTGGCAGGCAGAGGCAGGAGGATATCTATGAATTCAAGACCAGCCTGGTCTACACAGAGAGTTTGAAGCCATCCAAGGCTGCAAAGACCCTGTCTCAGGAAAAAAAATTTTTTTAGCAGGGTTGGTGTACTCCCAAAGATGTGTTACTATCACCTATTTTATTCATGAGAAAATTAACAGGCTAAATTGCCCACCTAAAGTCCCATAGTCTATAGATAGTCATCACTTTCAACCTCTCAGATCTGCATGCCAGGTGCTGCTCTCTACTGTCCACCGCCAATGTTAGCCAGAGCCCCTCCCGGGTCAGAAGCCTGAACACCAAAGGTGAACAGAAGGATCCGTGCAGGGTTGGAATAGCAAACTGTGTACGTGTGTACAGCCCCACCAGACAGTTGTAGGGTCAGTAGATTCTGCTCCATCAGCTGGTGATACCACGTGAGAGCTCTCTAGCACAAAGTTCCACCTAACCCAAGAGGACCAGGTGTAAAAAAAAGACACTCAAGAGCATACATGTTCCCAGGAGGCAATGATGCAAGCCCAAAGCAGAGCAAGTGAGGAGAGACTCCTGTGACCTGTGAGCCAGACCCCTATGATTATCACTCCATTGGCTACGGGACATAAAGATAATCACCTTCCCCTCTCTGGGCCTCAAATTCCCCTTTGGCCTCATCTGAGACTCCTCAGGCACCATCTTCCACTGTGCTTATGGGGTCTGTGCCTGGGTGTGAGAGGATACAGAAAGAGCTGTAGCCTCATTCCAGAGGAAAAGGGTCCACAAACTGTTCAGATGCCCCCAACCCCAGGCAGGAAATGCCAGTGCACCAGCTGAACAAACAGGCCAATGGGAGGGGCCACACTCTGCACCTGCCCCAGTCATGGCCCTGTGAGCAGGACAGGAGCCAATATACTAGGTCTAACTCTCCTGGCAGCACCCCAATATCTGGGCAGAAAGGGTCTGTCAGTCTCTAGAATTATCCCCTTGACATCCCTACCCACCTTCCCTCACCCTCTAGTGCCAGCTCACCTCACCCCCACCCAGGAACTGTTTCCATTTTCCAAAGACCAGGCCAACTCAGACTTCCTGACATGGCTCATTCAGGGCCCTCTCTACTGTCCTTCATGCTCCTGACTCCTGTGTTTCAGTTCTAGTCCTTCTCCTTGTTTATATCACTACACAGACCCTCTGTTCACACCCCTGTCACAAGAGGTCCGAGTCAGACTCCAGTCTCAAGAGAATAGGCCTTAGGATCACAAAATCTTCCTTAGATGTCCACAAGATCTCCTGGGCGCTCACTGGCCACGAGACCAAGCCTTACCATACTCTGCTATGAAGTGGGGACAGTAAACTTAGTGATGTCATGAAATAGCAAGACCCCCAGGAGGAACTCAGCCAAGGAAAGCGGGAAGTTCTTGTTCATCTTCAGGGTCTTAGAGCCTCGAACAAGCCCTAATACCGGGAACTCTGAGCAGGCTTGACCACACCAAGCTCTAGACTGTTTGCAGACTTAGCCCCCCCGTACACCCTCTTCCAGAGAGGGGGTGTGTCTCTTGTATCTACTACACAGAACACCCGCTGCACCATCCAGAGAAGTCAGCTGTCCCACACCTGTCTGACTTACAGAGATGGTTCCCAGCACTCCTTAAACCCGAACCCTCCAAATCCTCAGGCTTCCGGGGAATATCTGTCCATTGGTTTCTGACCTCAAAGACCCTTGGTCTCAGTTTCAGCTCTTGTCAAATTCAGGGGAAGGGTGGGTGTAGTGTTGGGGCTCAGTTTGCTTAACATGCAGAAGACCCTGGGTTGGAGTTCCAGGCCCTGGGAGTATAGACAGAGGAGGACTCAAAGGGATCGGGAAGTAGGATGGAGAAAGAGAACCTTGAAACTCCTCATAGCCAGAGCATTAAAAACCTTTTAAAGCAACTGTCAGATATGTCCAGAGAGAATGCAAGCAGATCAGGAGGGATGTTCTCCCAAGATACCTCCCCACCTCTGCTTCACAGAGTCCAAGAAAGAATCACCCAGTAGCAAGACTTATATACAATTCAAGATGTCACTTAACAAAGTCCAGTGCCTCAGCAGGACAATATAGGACATACAATGGCCTGGGGAAGCTCTTGGGAAAAGCTGTCTGTGCACAGAGGGGCTATGAGAGTTAATGAAGCCCCTCTGCTCAAGAAGCAAGCACGAGACCCTCTGTGCCTGCCTGGGTGACTGTCTGGCACGTGAAGGGTAACCATAGAAAGACAGGCAGCTGGCCAGCAGGGAAAACAGTAATCTCAAAGCCAAGTAGGAACATGGGAAGGGGGAAACTCACCCTGTGGGGGGAATGAGGAGCCTAATATGTACAGATTTGGGCCTCACTCCTTCCCTCTCCCCCTTGTAGCCCTCCTTCAGCCCATCTATTATGCAAATTAAGTAACTACACACAGATTTGCATAATATATGCATTGTTAATACACGATCCTGTCAGGCTTTCAGACTTTATAAAGCAATTTTGCTACCTTTAATGGAGAGTCAGAGACAAAGTTCTAGAGAGATATTTCTGGCCTTTTCTCATTACACAGAGAAATAGTGTTTAAATCTTCATTTGGGGTATCGTTGACAGAAATGAAGTGACTACCAGTCAGACATGTAAGCAAACACTTCTTTGACACTTTAATCAAGAACACACCATGGTCCCAAGATGTCTGGCATAGGCCTGGTCACAGGTCATGACAATCGAGTGTCTTACACACTGTTCTGTGGTTCCCCCAGCAAGCAGAAAAAGTAGAGCCTACACTACAGCTATGGAGTCACTTTGGGCTCCTGAGTCCAAAACAATGACATCTACACTCCAGGTCTTCACCTTGAATAAAATGTTCAATTCCATTATCTTACTCAATACACAATAACCTTATCACTCTCATTTTAGGGATTAGGAAACTGGGATGCAAAGACATATGAGTTATTCACTAACAGTCAATCTAGAGTTGCTGCATTCCTTCTGCAATACCAGTGAAAGCAAATCCCCTCTTTCCTCCACCTCTCCTTGCCATGACAGACATCACCAATCAATCACAGCACTTTTCTCACTGAGCTCAGATAGCACCTCACCATCCTTCTCATCACAGCTCTTCTGGCAACTGGTCCCAGCCATTCAGAATTAACACTCAGATAAAACCTCTTTGCTATGCCTACTCTACATCCTGTCAGCTCTTCAATACCCAGCCAGTGTGATGCCAAATACCATACATTTCTGAGGAGAGCTTACAGGCTATGCCCAGCCTGGTTGCTCAGCTGCAGGAGCCCCATACAACACCCCTTAGTCTGATAACCAGTTCCAAATGGGTTCTGAAGAAACAGGACACACCTGTCTTTAGAAGGGATCACATGGACCAAGGACATCTCTGCTGTCACTGCAAGGGCCCTACCACACAGGACCATGAGCCCACTTAACCAATTCGGTTGCAACTGAGACATTTTCAAAATGGATTCTGGCCTGGGTATTCCAGAACAAGGCCCTCCAAAGGGTTCAACCGGAAAAGGAGCCAAACACTGCCCCTAACATACACACACACACACACACACACACACAGCTCTATCCTCCAAGGGACCTTGTTTGAATAACTGCAGGATAATCCTAAAGCACTCACAGTGGTCCTCAGGGACACCCTTGTTATTCAGGGCAGGAAAATGTAAACCTTGTCTTTCCTGGGTGCTCTACAATCCCTCAAGCTCCGAAGAAAGATTTGAATCCTTTGCTTCCCAGTTGGAAGATAAAGCTGTCCACTGGCTCCAGAACTCACTGACTAGAAAGTCTTCTGGAATTCATCAGCACTGGGGTTTAGCCAGGCCCCATGAGATAGATAAGACGTGCCCCTGTATGCCTACACCAAAGACAAAGCCAATATCTCTCCTGGCTTGAGCCTCTGGCTGCAGTCTGCATTTCCTTCCTCTGTTCTACCTTTATCTCTTGGAGACCTTGTACCCTCTCTTGTTCCCCTGCCTCCCAAATCTTAGCAGTCCTGGGAGGATTCATCTTTTAAGTTACCCAGGGTCTCCTGGACCATGATTCAAGAGTAGTCTTGATGTTTGCAGCCATATCGACCCTGGGCTGGGAGGACCATTAGCCAGCCACAGTCTAGCCTGGAGGAGTGACTACACCCACCACCACCAAAAAAGAGTAGAGCATCACTGACCTCATTCACAAGTGCACAGTAAACCAATTTTCCATCAGTTTTATTCATTTTTCATATCTCAGCAGACAATATGGCCCCTCATGGCCCCTAGAATAGACAAATCTGTCCCACACCTCAATCCACCATTGCCCTTAGGTGGCTGTAGCTAGTTTCCTCAAAGTTAGTCAAATTCCAGGAGAAGCAAACAGCCATAAGTCACCTGGGAAAGGGACACACCAACAGATAGAGCTCTACTTCCCCTGCCACTGTTGGAGGTAATCCAGGCACTGGGGACTGCCCTTTGGGGATTACTGTACCCACTGACGGAAGAATGGCTGCTGATTAGTCTGCAAGTCACTAAGGCTATTGATATAACCTTTTCACTTGCTGTGGTGAAAGCATTGGCGCATCACCCCCCCAGCACCTCCACCTGCACATTCAGGTGGCTAGCAAAGACACTGGAGTACAGTCTTTCTGCTCTCACATGGCTGACCCAGGACTGCCCGGCCCCTCATCACAGATTCTCTGCTGTAGGTCTCCCCTTACGCCTGTCTCATACTCACCCACCTCTGCCATTCCATGCCTACCTCAGCCTTGTTCCCTTACACCTGCAAGTAGCCTCTATGTGTTGGTGTCAGCACATCGTTGATCTCCTGGAATCTTCCTAAGGACTCCAGAAAGCAGCATCACCATCCCGTGCAATGCAGAACACTGCCCCTCAGGGAGCCTTCATGTCTGTCCCACTCACACAGAGAGTGGGACATCAGTACAACATCAGTACAAGTATGCCAGTTCAGGCAGGACTCCTTCTTTGGAGCTTGAACTGGGCCAGGCCCCAACTGGAGACCTGGAAAGAGACCCAGCTAGCCTCTGAGGGACATTATGATGGAGGAAGGCACTGTGGTCCCAGGAAAGTCTCCAGTAACACAGACAAGACCAGAGGCTAAGCTGATCGGCTGACCACACTGACCAGTCCCAGCAATGAGGTGGCTGGTAGGGACGCTGATGTTTTGAAAAGATGGTCCTAAGTTAGGTAATAAAAATCATCTGTGAATCATGACGTGGGGTGACCCCAGGCTTCCACTGGGTAGCCTCCTGCCCTCCTCCAGCCCATCAGAGCCACAGTCTGTGAGAACTGCCAATCCCACTTTTCTCAGCTTTTTTCCTTCAATGGTAACCATAGCTCACCTCTCCTACCCATGCCATCCTGCCCATCACCACTTCCTGTCAATCAAAGATGGTGACTGTTGCTGAGCCAAGAACCTTCCAACTGTGTTCTCGAATCCTCTCTTACAATCACTGCATGGGTTGAGTACCAGTACACTCACTGAAAACTCCCAGAAACTGAGGCCCAGAGCGCCCTGACAGCTGCCCACCTGCTCCTATGACAGTCACACAATACCGAAGCTACTACATGCAGCCTAGAGGGGCTGGCTCTGCACACTGTCACTACCCCACCCATCTCCTTGAAACCATGCAGGAAGAGGGCGTTTCTATCTCCCTTGGGTCTGGCTGGAGGCCAGGGCTGATGGGTTCCAGAAGGAGAGCCCCCAGCCAGGGTGTTGGTGCCAGTTGGTGCCGGCTGGTATGGGCACTCTGCCACCCCACTCTCTGGGACAGCAGGCTGCCTGGCTGCTCACTGCTGTCTATCCTCCAAGGAAGGGCTGGATTTTGATCAAAGTAAGTGAGATACTCAAGCCACAGTTCTGGTATCAATCTTCACATGCAGCCTCCATAATTCCAGACCAGAAGGAGGAAGCCCTACATGTGCTCTCTTGTGCATTCCCACCTTTTCCTTTCCCACTGTCCCTAGCTTGGTTCAAGCCCTCACTTCATGCTGCCAGCTTCTTCCTACTGCTCATCTCTGTGCCAAAGCTCAATCACACCACTGCCATGTTTCCCCTGCCTTCCAACAAGCGTGCAAAGCCCTCCCCCTGGTATGCAAAGACCCAGGGAACAGGGAACTTCTGTCCCTTTCGAGTCTGTTCTTTGTCTCTCCCAGGGAAACCTGCCTCCTCTTTTCCTCCCTAACAACACTTGGCACTCTCTGATTTGGAGTCCACCAACTCCATCCGACCCCACTCCACCACTGTCCCTTCAAGCTCAGAACACTCTCCCGCTTCTGCCTCATGAAGCCCTGAAAGCCAGACTCAAGCCCCACAGTGTCTGAGAAGTCAGTCATTCAGATTCACAGCACACCCTTAAGGAGGAGAAGTCTGAGCCAGGCAGTGGTAGCACACGCCTTTGATCCCAGCACTTGGGAGGCAGAGGCAAGCAGATTTCTGAGTTCGAGGCCAGCCTGGTCTACAGAGTGAGTTCCAGGACAGCCAGGGCTACACAGAGAAACCCTGTCTCGAAAAACCGAAGAAAAAAAAAAAAAAGAAGAGAAGTCTGTGTGGTACTCACAGAAATCTGCATACCTCCAAGCTACTGAAGCCTGCACACCCCTAAACCATATGCTGTCCATCTCAGTGTTCCCTGACATCGCCAGAGTCAGCACCAAGCAAAGAGCAAGCAAGCATTGGTGAGAGTCCTCCCAGTAGGAAGTCCACAGACATTTCCTGGGTCTGTCTTCCCCAGGGCTGGTCTGCTACTCAGCACAAGTACTCACTTCCCAAGGTAGACCTGGAGAGCAGTGACCCACACAACCTCAAATGGCATCTAGCTTGACCCAGGCTGTTACACCAACTGTTTCTCTCCATGCCAGGAAATCTGCCACTAAACCAGCTGAGTCTCCCACTCACAGAAAAGTAAGTCCTGATAATTCCATCTTTCTTAAATGGAGACTTCAGCTCTACTTATTCTCTGAAACAACAAAGACTAAGATGTGGGACTTCAGAGATGGTTCAGGGGTTAAGAGCACTGGCTGCTCTTCCAAAGGACCTGGGTTCAATTCACAACTGTCTGTAACTCCAGATGCAGGGGATTTGATACCCTCACACAGACACATATACAAGCAAAATATTTTAAAAATTCACATTTAAAAAAAAAAAAAGAAAAGACCAAGCTGGGCAGTGGTGCACATCTTTAATCCCAGCACTTGGGAGGCAGAGGCAGGCAGATTTCTGAGTTCGAGGCCAGCGTGGTCTACAGAGTGAGTTCCAGGACAGCCAGGGCTATACAGAGAAACCCTGTCTCAAAAAACAAGCAAGCAAACAAACAAACAAAAAAAGACCAAGATAAAGTGGGCTTTTGGAGGTAAGAGGAGCTCCTGGAAAATCCCCTAAGTCTCTCCTTCTCACAGGCTCACAGGCTCTAACGGGGCTCACACCTCAGCCTTGCCTACAGATAAAACCTCCAAGGTTAAGGATGTAAAGACACAGAGATTAGAAACAAAGAAAGAACTCAGGAGAGGCATGAACTTGAACATGAGCTTGAATTCAAATCTGAGAGCCCAGAGTGCTAGTGCACACCTGAATCCCAACTATCAAGAGGCAAGTGGATCTCTGTGGGTTTGAGGCCAGCCTGGCTTATCTAGCACGTTCTGGACCAGCAGGGACCTACATAGTGAGACCCTCAAAATAAACTTGAAGTCTTGGTCCCACCTTGTCCAGCATCCCAGAGAAGACGAGTGTCACACTGCAGTTAGGATGACAATTTCATCCTTTCATTTGTCCTTGTAACAAGCCATCTTTTCAGGCTTCTCCAACCTCTGCCATTTGAAGCCAGGTAATGCATTGCTTTGGTGGTATTCCTGTACCCTGCCCATTAGGTGTCTGTCAAATCCGTCTCTTGGTTATGATGACCAAACATGTCTCCAGGCTCTGCTACAAGTCTTCTGGGAGCAGAAGCACCTCAGGTGGAAAGCCTTGGCTCATAGGCCAGGTAGATCCCAGGTCTCCCCCATCACTGCCTTCCCCAGCCTCCTGTTCCTCATCAACATCCTGCCCCAAACAGGCTGTCTCTCTCCTTCAAAGGCCAGAGAAGCTTGAGTGAGGTACTCCTGAGGTACCTCATGGAAGAAGAAAGGAATCAGCATTGACTGAGCCTGTGGATCACCATCATCCATTTACATCGCCCTTGCCTGTACAACTAATGGGCAAACACAGCTGAAGATTAAGTTACTAAAGTCATATGGTCAACTAGTGGCAGGATTTGACTCTGAATGGATCAGAAGACCCAGCATACCTGACCGACCAGTGAAGGGAGCTGGCCCACAGGTTCCAAAGCCTCAGACCCTCACCCTCTGGGCCCAAGGCCAACAGCCATCAGATACCAAGAGATCAGGAGAAGACACCTAAAGCCATCTCTGTTCTTTCCCTACTCACAAAGGAAACAGTTATAGTGGCTTAGCAGTCTCCAAGAGCCCTGGGAGAGTCAATAGGCTTTGGACATAGCAGTTTGGCTAGTGAGCAGAAGACTGGCACCTCCCAACACCTAGGCCTCACCTCTGAGTTATCTTTTCAAATTCACTCACACACACACACACACACACACACACACACACACACACACACAGCCCACAGAATTGAAAGTGTTAGAACACTAGGAATCCATGGGTTCTATCTTATTTCTGTTGTCTCCTGGCTATACCATGGGAGTCTCTGGTCACTTCTGACCCTATCCATCAAAGCGTTCTGGGGTTAGCCTCTCTTGAACAGGGAGACTTGATCTTCAACTGTGGACTGACCCAGAAAGACCCTATTACCTTCCTGTGACCTTTAGGAACTAAACACCAATCACACTGTAAGCGGATCATTTCTTTGACTTGAGTTCTGTGTGTGTGCCATTTTGTTTCTTGGCTAGGGGTAAAGGGCATGGCATGGGTGTGGTCCTTGGGTGTGGTCCTTCCATGCCGCTCTTCACGTTCCACCTTTGAACAGTATCTTTTTGCTGTTCACAGCTGCCTACACCAGGCTTGTTGGCCTGTGCGCATCCAGGGAGTCTCCCTTCTCTGCTTCTCATCTCAATCAGAAGCCCTAGGGTTGCAGACACACACCACTGCATCCGTTTTTATATGGGTTCAACGTTTCGGGGAAATTCAAAGTTGAGTCCTCTCACACGTACTACAAGAGCTTTCCCCATTCAACTCTCTCCTCAGCCCCTTTTTAATTTTCTAAATTTTTATTTATTCTGTGGTGCTAGGGGGTTAGCTATGCCAGGGCACACACATGGAGGTCAGAGGAAAACCCAAAGGAGTTCCTTCTCCCCTTCCACCATGTGGGTTCCAGAGATTAGGCTCCAGTTGACAGGCTAAGCCACAATCATCCTTACCCTGCTCAGTCATCTTGCCCACCCTTTGGTTTTGTTTTAAAGGATGCCAACCTTGTCCCAAACTGTCCTCTGGAATGCAAGGGGAGCTGTCCATCATGGAAAGGGTCTGGGCAAGGACCTTCTATAACCCAAGTGTGGGTCTCTCGAATCTCCCCCTTTCTAGGGCACTACACACCCAGTTTCTAGGGCTACCCTATGCTCCTTGCCCACCCCACCCCTCACCTCAGCAGACTCACTGGAAGCCTACCTACCCTTCCAAACACTTTCATCATCTGCCTGCTACTTCCGGGTCTCCATCACCTGAAGTGTCCCCAAACCTATCATGGGGCTTCCCTGTCTGTGCCTAACTCTAAAACCAAAGCCATCCTGCTGACCTCTGCTCAGAGCCCTCATCTGATGCCATCTTGCCAGGGTAAAGGGCAAATTCTTTATAGCATGCTCCAAGTCCTGCCTCTTGGCTAGCGTCAGCCCCCTCCCATCACCCAGGTTCCCTATTGCTCAGCCAGGCAGAGGCAGGGGCTCCTCACTCCTGGGGAGTCTCTCATGGATGTCACACATTCCACCAAGCCCCACTGACATGGCTAATGTGAGGGACTTATGTGTACATTTTGTTATTAGTTATTCATCTGAAAACTGATGTACTGGGGAGTGAGGGATGTAGCTCAGTAGTATAGCATGTGCCTAGCATATGTGAAGCCCAAGGTTCAACCCCTAGTACCAAAATAAATAACCATAAATTCTAAACTGGCTCACCATTAATTTATTAGAAAACTCTAAAGTATGCTTGCAACAACGTGAGTGTTTATTTAACTATAAATTTTATGGACTCTAAAACAGGGTAAGTGTTTTCAATGGAGATTTAGTGTCTGTCTGAGATGAGCCATCAGATATACACCAGATATAGCACGGCAGATAGAATGGAAAATGTCTCATTGAAAATTTTTACATTGCTTTTACACATTGAAATTGTAATATCTTGCTTCATCACATAAAATGAAAATATTAACAAATTTCGTATGTCCTACTTTTTAAAGTATATGGCTACTGGGAAGCATCAAAGGACCAAGATAGTTCATGTTCTACTTCTACTGAACAGAACTACCAAGACCACGGCAGGCATAAACCTGATCCAGGACTTCAAGTAGCTAGTCCCCACCTCCATTGCCAAGGATGCCTGGCTTGCTCACCAACCTCAGACTTCACCAAATGTCACCTTCTCAGCAAGGCCTCCTCTGAACACTTATTTAAGATGACTAGCTTCCACTTAGAACGCCATGCCCGGCTTTCTTTTCTTTCATAGTACTTCAAACATCATATATAATTAGCTGATATCCTTTACTGTTGGGTTCAGCTGTGGGAATGTACGTCCCCAAGGGCAAGACTCTGGCCTACTGTGGTTTTTCCTACTGTGTTGTGTCTAGAATAATTGGCTGCCCCTCACAGGTGGTCACTAGCCATCTGTTGGCTGCGTAAAAGTACATGCTTTGCTGCCTGGACAGGAAGTTTCTCCATGCCTATATCTAGCACATAGTAGGTACTCAATGGTGGCTGTTGCCCAGTCACTGGGGAAACAGAGGCAGCTTAGCTGAATTATTCATAGAAGGCAAAATTGAGTAGCAAAGGCTCTGAGTTGAAGAAGGTATCCTGCACCTGCCCTGCCTCACTGCTACCTGCTCCTCTCTCTTTAGCCCCAAAAATCTCCCCATCAGCTCAACAGCCTTGGATCCTCTGGGGCTTAGGGGCCAATATTTCTCTCTCTTCCGTCAGTTTTTATTCTCCCAGTGAGAAAACAAATCTGCTTCACCTCTGCCAGAAGGCCTCGAGCCACAGCTCCTTACATTATAGTAATTAAATCCCTGCTGCTCAGAGGGTTCAGGAGACAAACAGGCCTCATGCCAAGGGCTGACCTGCAGGGAGGAGGCAGCAAGGAGGGCAGCTGGCCAAAGGGCCTGTCTCTTGGCCATCTCTTGATAGTGAGGAAATCCAGTTAGCCGCATTACCTTCACATGTGGGACATGAAATAACCCTCCAGCCCACCCTTCCAGTAGACCCTGCACACACTGACAGGCAGTCACCAGAGGACTGCTATTTTCTTCTGTCCACTCCCCAGTTCCATGTGGTCACCAGGCCAAGATGGAAGGAGACTCCTCTGGCTCCCTGCCCCATTCTCCAGATGACAAATAAATGGCCAGCCACCAAGCTTGCCCATACCTAGCCAGAGATGCCCACAATCTCAGCTGACCCTTACTGAATGCCCAGTGTATGGCAAAAGCCACGTCACAAGCTTACTGACAGCAGCCTGTCATTTCCCGCAGAAGCCTGACAGCCAGGTTACCATGAACCACCAGCGACATATGGACATACGGACACCAGGGACGAGTTGGTATGTCAGAGCAACTTCCTAAAGCTAGCAAGTGGCAAAGCAGGGCTGAGACCTGAAGAGTCTGCACAAAACCTGTGGCAGGATAGCAGGATAGGCACACAGGGTCCAAATGACTCTGCCTGGAGGAGGCAAGGAGTGGAACCCATCCTAGCCCTCAGGTGAGGGGACAGTGAAGCCAGGTTTGTGAGAACATTATCGATGTAATAATATTTGGCACTCACCACGCCCTTCCCAAAGCCTTCGCTTTGTCTTGTCTCCATCACAACACTCATTTGCAAACCTAAGGACTGAGAACCACTGAGCCACACAGCCAGGACAGAAACTTAAAGAGTATGCAGGCCCAACCTTCACTGTCGCTGGCTCCTGCAGCTCCCACAAACCTGTATATCAAACTGACAGCACTCTGCCCACCCCTCCACACAGCCCAGGGGTATTGGGCCAGGTGAGTGAGCCAGTAAGAAAGAAAATAAGGGGACAGCAAGCAAGGCAAGACTCTGAAAGACTGAATAGGGTTTTTTCCTCTTGAAAGAGCACTTTCGGGTGGTGGCGCATTCCTTTAGTCCCAGCACTCAGGAGGCAGAGACAGGTGGATCTTAGAGTTCAAGGCCAGCCTGGTCTACAGAGCAAGTTCCAGGACAACTACGGCTACACAGAGAAACTCTGTCTCAAAGAAAGAAAGAAAGAAAGAAAGAAAGAAAGAAAGAAAAAAGCAAGGAGGGAAGGAGAGAGAGAGAGAGAGAGAGAGAGAGAGAGAGAGAGAACCCAAGAGCCAGCCTGCTGCCCCCTGTCGGCTGAGCAGGAAGGCTTCACCACTGAGATCCCAGCTCTGATGCTCCTTGCTGCAGCATTCTGGGCAGTACACATATCCCTTCTGAAGCTCCAGCTCCAGACCAGCATCTCTAAAATGGGGCTATTGATGCCCACCACATATGCTGTAGCGAGGCATTAATGAGGAATGTAAACATGGAGTAGACCCTTTGGAAATAGTCCTCATCTTCTCCCCTTTCTGTCTCCTCTTTTCATCACTGAATTAGATACCCATACCCACTTGGACTCTCTCTCTCTCTCTCTCTCTCTCTCTCTCTCACACACACACACACACACACACACACACACACACACATTTATTTACTTATTTAGGGAAGAGCATGTGGAGGTCAGAGAACAACTTATAGAAACTAGTTCTCTCCCTCCCCCACCTGGGGTTTGAACTCAGAACGCCAGACTTGGCAGAGAGCAGCTTTATCCTCTGAGCTTTATCCTACTGGCTCTGCTGTTGTTTTCAAAGAAGAGAGAGGAAGCATCTGCTTTAAGACTGTGGCATACTCTCCCAAGCTGCTGGGACAGAAATATTGTCTATGATGTCACCTGCCCATGATAAAACTCTCCAGACTCAGCCTACATCTAAGTCTGGCTCCCTGCTCTTATCCATTTCACTCCTGAGGGATCTCAGGATCTTTGACAACAGTCTGGACCAAGGAGGAGTGGGAACCATGGACCATCAATGGCCATGGGCTTTCAGGACAGACATCAAAGACAAAGGTCATCACTGCCAAGAACAAGAGCCCGTAAAAGGCCATGCCTGTCCAACTTGCTTGCTCACTTTCTCCTTGCCAACCTGGACATGAAACCCAGTGCCTTGAATATGTTAGGTAAGCAACAGACCAGTGATTTACATTCCCAGCCTCACCCACTTCTAGTTCCACTGCTACCCTCAACAAGAAGAATTAAAAATCCCACCTTCCATGGCTGGAGATGGCTCAGTGGTTGGAAGCACTGGCTGTTCATCCAGAGAACCAGGGTTCAATTCCCAGCATCCATATGGGAGCTCACAACTGTCTGTAACTCCAGTTCCAGTGGATCTGATACCCTCACACAGATATACTTGCAGGCAAAACACCAGTGCATATAAAATAAAAATAAATCATAAAAAAATAGGCATTAAAAAATAAAATTTAAAAATTCCACCTTCTGCTGTGCCAAGCCAGCCAGCTCAACAGTGTCAGTTACTGCTCCCAGGCTGTAATGAAAGCATAAGCACTTTTAAGAAGAGATGGTGGGGCTGGAGAGAGGGCTTAGCAGTTAAGGGTACTGGCTGTTCTTCCAGAGGTCCTGAGTTCAATTCCCACCATTAATTAATTAATTAATTAAATTTCCAGCATAGAAAGATAGATGGATAGATGGATGGATGGATGGATGTGTAGATAGACAGACAGATAGATAGAAGAGATGGCAGGAGCATCTGGGTAAGGAGAGACCCCAGCGCTAGCTCTAGTCCTCAGGGGTACAGATCCTTCCACTCCTGGCACCTAGATTGCTTGGAGAAGGGAGAGAGAATGGCAGAAGGAAAGGACAGAAACCCAGAACCCCCAGATTCCTGCTGCACCCCTGCTTCTTATAATCCTGAGTGCTATTGGATAGCTCACATAACCTCTCTGGACCTTGGGGTCCTGAATGGTGACCCCTGTCCTGTCTTCCTCAGCTAAGTGCACCCTGTGCAGGAGTCATGCCCACCAAGATTGGTGGAGCTTGACCATTCCAGGCAGGTATGATGCTACCTAAGGCAGAAATGCCCCCAGCTATCCCCAGAGAAGGCTTGTTAGGGTCCTCTTCCCAATGGCCTCAAGGTCTGAGCCCCTCCAAATACAGTGGTCTGAATCATGGCAACACTCTCAACATGAGAAGGCACAGTGTCGTTGTCAGCAGCTCCAGATGTCTTCATGTGCAGGAGCTGTGTGAAAAGTTAACATCTCACCTGCTGGAAGTCAGAAGAGAAAAGAAAACAGCTAAGCCCCAACCTGTTAACATCAAAAACCTTACAAAGGAGAGAAGACGGGGGGGGGGGGGGGGGGGGGGGGGAGGGCGGGCAAAATCCCTGCTAGTAGAACCTCACTCAAATGTGGGCAGGTGGCAGCTCAGGCGAACATGTGAGGAGGAACCACCAGCCTGGGAGAGGTGTCAGCCAGCCACTGTGCTGGCCACTTACTCAACTGTTACCAAGCATGAGTCTTACTAGGCCAGTGAACGTCAGTATCCCCATTTACAAATGGGGAAACTGAAGCTCAGAGAGGTTGAGTCATGGTCCTTAGGGTGACTCAACAATAGGCCATAGTTAGGACCCAGAGCAGTCCTGGTTCTTCCTCACTCCCCCCAGCCTTCTCCAGTTCCAAGCTACCCACTAGGAAGGGGCTCTGGAGATCAGCTGATCTTACAGCCTCCTCCCTCTTTGTTGGATGACCCTCTGTGCAAGGTGCTCATTGTTATGGACTTCTCCAAGCTAAACACTGAATAACTAGCTTTGAACATGCTCAGTGGGAGACAAGAACCTGCAGCTCAAAGTTACAAGCACCAGCCCCATTCAGCAGTAAGCTTGTCACAAGCTTCATTTAAGCCAATGTTCATGCTCAGTTGACACTGAGCAACCTTCTTGTCCTTTAAGAAAAATGCCCAGGAGCTGACTCCACAATAACAGCTGCTAATTTGCATATTGTTTCACACATCATCTGCCTGAATCTCCAAGGCTCTGTTCAGAAGATAATTCGAGGAGCTTGTGATTGGGCCTTGGGATGGGAGGAATGGCTTCCTCACCAGCAAGCCCAGGTTCCCTGGCATAGCCTCTTCTACCCAATTACTGTTGGTGCCCCCTGGTGCCTGGTTGGGAACATGGCCTTAGTGTTAAGCAGGGTAAAAGAGCCAGAAGAACCTTTTAAGTTATACAAAGTATCCCTGTCTCAGGTCGTGAAGGGAAACTGTGTTCTTTTGATGGAACTTTCAGCAAGATGTAGCTAGTAGCCTTCACTTGCCTGGATCTGTCTCAGGCCAATCTCTGGGCTGATTCCTTCCCTAGAGCCCCAAGCTCTCTATCTATTCTGCTTAATCATCATGTGTCCCCCCTGACCTTCCTATCAGCCTCTGGTCTGGCCCCATGGGTCTATTTTTGTGCTCTCTCCACCTGTCCGATTTGAATGCCTACACCCAACTAGCTATGCCCAGGCCACAGACTGCCAACCCTGAGTATACTCATGATAAGAGCCTCTAGAAGACCAGGCCAAGCCACCGTGAAAGTCCCGCCTTCCCAAGAATGACCTTTCCTCTCATTACACACTGAGACCTATCAGCAGTAATACTGGGCGGCTTGGCCATTTTTCTTGGGAATGAGGGAAAGGCCCCCATGTGCTCAACTCTTCCAGAGTCCTTTCTCCTAACCTGAAGCCCATCTTCTCTTCTCCACAACCACCTGGAAAGCATGCACAGGAGACATGTGTACTTGTGTCCCTCCAAGTGGCATCCTGTAATAAAAGCAACATCTGGCAGCTGCTGAGGTTCAATGTGTGCCCAGCTCTGTGCTGTGCTATAAGGCACTAGGCTAGGTACAGAAGTCTTGAGTGCTAGGTACTATGCTTCAAAGAGGGATGCTGCGTGCTCTGGTACAGGGAAGGACTCTAGGTGTTACATTGCATGGAAAGGTGTTGAGTCCTATGATATCAGGAGGGCTTGGAGTTCCCTCTTCCCATCTGAAGAAACAGGATTCAGCAAATTCCCCACCACAGGTATTCCACAGAGTTAAGATAAAAACTTAGATGCCAACCCCTTAGCTACGATACCAGGCTGTCCGGAACAGATACGGTTGTATTTGAGAGGAAAAGAACATTGGATCTTTAGAGTTCCTGGCAACTCACTATTAAGTCAATCATTAGGCCCACACCCCTGGCAGGAGTATTTTGATCCCTGCTCAGAACCTCTCAGGATGAAGCACAGCCACCAATAACTCTCACAATCTTCTCTTTCCTCCAATCTGCCCTTGTATGCATATCCTGGGGGCATCTCCAAGATAGCTGCACAGATTAAATTTCCTATACACTTTATCGTCTATCCCCTGGTCCTACAGAAATGAATCTCTCTTTCCACAGTGGCTCATCTGATCCTTCGATAACTAACCCCTTCCCCCCCCTACAGAGAGCCTCCAACATGTCCAACCCAAGTTCCTCTCTCCCTTGTACTGTTTCCAAGCACCAGTACCATAAACCGCCCAACCTGGATCGATGTTGTCTGGCTGTCTGACTGCCCGCAGGATACCCCTGGAGAACACGGCTTCGAGAACAATGGCTCAGCCAGTCCTCATGGGGGGACATGACCTGGACGCAGAAAAGGAGTTCAGCTTTAAGTTTAAATTCAGGTTTAAGTGAGTTAAGAACAATCGCAAGAAGCACCAAGTACCAGCACCTCCTTGGGGCTCCTTAAAGGCAGAGGAAAACCCTTTTCAGTACCAGCTGTGCTGATAGCACTAAACAAAGGCACAGAAAGAGGGGAAAACTGAAGAAGGAAGAAAATTCTAGAATAGCAATGGAGAAACCCTCAGAGATTTCCTCACTCAGTTCCCAGCTTTCTGGTTTGGAAATTAATCAATTAACTGGTTAATTCATTAATTAATTAATTAAAATAAAGCTAGTAGTGTACCTCAGCCCTGAGCTTCATTCTAGAACCATCTAAGAAGGGGGTCTGATGGTTCAATTTTCTCAGCTGGAAAGTACGGTTGGTTGTAATGATCCTGAGCCACTGTGGGGACCATGTTGAGCAGCAACTGGACTGTGCCTGCAAGATACACAATGCTGAGCTCCAACTCCCCATTACCACCTGGGCAGCTAGCCCTGGAAAGGAAGGAAAAAACTAAAAGAAGATCCAGGCAGGAGGGAACACGGTAAGCCAAGTAGTTCAGGGGCAGGACGCAGTGGCTTGGGGGCGGGACAATGGTGCTGTGGTAGGTACCTACAGCAAACCTATACAAAGCAAGCTCACTTTCCCTGTAATCCCCATAAGTATTTCTTCACAATTTATCCAGGGTCACCCTGACAGTGGATGGCCACACCCCCATAGAGGAAACATCTCAGGGACCCATTATGGGTCTACCCACAACCTCAATGAACAGGCTGCCTATCTCTGGGGAGCTGGTTGCCCTAAAGAACCTTTGGTCTGGGTTCCTGCACCAACAGCTCCCATCTCAATCAAGTTCTGCCTATGTCTTGGCCAAGCTTCTTCTGTCCCAACATTCTGTATCGCTGGTCTCTGGCTCATAGACCTTGATCTGTTTCTTGGAAGAATATATCAGGGGCTGGGAGTGCTGGGGGCCAGGAGGATGGTTCAGTCAGCAAAACATCTTCCATGCAAGCACAAGGGTCTGAGTTCAATCTCTAGTATCCATATAAAAACTAGGGTACAGGGGTAGATAGGATAGGGTAAGAGCAAGATGGGAGCCTTTGAGCTCGTAGGCCAGCTACGCTAGCTCAATCAGTGAGCTCCAGGCTCAGGAAGAGACCCTGTCACAAAATAAAAGACACCAGACACTGACCTCTGACTTCCACATGTACACATGTTATATGCACATGTACACATAATACAACACATGCAGAAAGAATGTAAGCAATCTAAAAGGACAAAAACAAAACAGAAGAGAAGCAATCTGGGCTGGGAAGATAGCTCAGCAGACCGTTCACCTAATAAGTGCAAGGTTCTGCGTTGAAACTCCAAAACGGAAACACACACACACACACACACACACACACACACACACACACACGAAATATAAGCAAGGCATCCAGCAGCAGGCACAGAAACCCAAGAGTCAAAAGGGCAGCATTCTTATCTCAGTACCACGCCCACTGGCAGTGTTAGCTTAGTGAGTGATTTCATCTGCATAGGATGCCTCCAGCACCACCTACTTCTGGGACTCTTGGGTGTAAAGTCATCCAGTTCTTAAGAAAAAGGTCCTCGCCTTCCCTCACCTGTCACTCAGCAGCAATTCAAGAAGGAGCAGTGTGGGGCAGAAAGAAACAGTGTAGTCCCTGCCCCCAGCTTCTCCCCTGCCTCCCGAGCACCTGGGGGTGGAATGACAAGGGGAAGGGGCCTTGAAAACCCATTAGCCTCCTCCGGACTTTCCACACAAGAAAAGGCACTCGGAGTTTTCCTCCCCACAGCTCCTGAGAGCGAGCAGTCTTAGAATTACCCACCCTCATTATTTAAAGAGGAACTGATGGCTTTCTTCTTTCTCTCTCTCCTTTTGAGGTTTTGAGGGAAAAACAACTACCAACAAATGCTCTGGTGGTCCTGTCATAGCGCAATGAAAAGGGATATTGTGTCAGTGCAGTACAGCCACCCCTCACAACACAACACACACATGGGGGGGGGGGGGAATTCTCCCCAGTGTGCTTCATAAGTAACTGGCATGGAAACCGAGCTATCTGCTCTGATTTTACATTTGCCTCGGAGCCTGAGTCACAACACAGGTTACTCCAATTTTGTTCTGTTTTTCTCTCCCTAATGTTTTTTAAGGGGATCTTTTGAGGATGGCCTCACACAGCCTCCTTCCTGGAAGCTAAATGAGGGAATCAAAGGCCATGGAGTAGCTTTCTAATTAGCTTACTCAGAAGACAAATGCCCAGCCATTGTCCCAATGCCCAGCACCGCCTGTGGGGAAGGGAAGACTGGAAGCCCTGTGGAGTCTGTCCCTAGGATAGTTATAAACAGTGGGTGACACAGAAAGGAAAGTAGGTGACAAGTTACTGGTAACCCTATAGGTTAGGAAGACCTGACTCATTTGCTCACTGTCCACAAAGAATATAAATAAAGGGTCACCATGGGGGCAGGGCCGGGGCTGTTTCACACTGTCGGGTCTGCTGTCTTCCCCTGGGCCAGCACGGTCAGTATGCCCTGTGATAATTAAAATGCAGACCTGGAACCCTTGGCTGCTAGCTCTCAGCTTTATGGGGTCTTCTGCCTTCACATCCTCAGAGGGTCCGTCCACACAAGGGTCTGACCTATTTCTACCTCCCCAGCATGCCTGAAATCATAGATACTAGTGCCTCCCTCCAATCCTCCAGAAATACATGCTCCGGCAACCAGTAGCCTAACCTCAGGAGGCACTGGGGCCCAAAGAGGACAAGCAGGGTCCTTCATCCTGTGTACCCTGGCTACCACACTATCCCTGTGCAACTAGGGCCTCCGTCCCAGGAAGGCAGAGGATCAGGACTGAGGTGGCTCTCGGGAGCTGGAGATACGCTCGGTAGAGTGTTTTCCTACGGTGTGAAGCTGCGGCTACCACCTCCCCACACACACCCTACAAAGACCAAAAATAAAAGCCTAGAATACTATCCATCATTCCAGCTGAAGGCTGGAGGGACTTTCTGATATCTGTGAGGCCAACAAAGAGATAGGCAACAAATTGGCCTAGGCCTAGAAGCCACCATTCTCTGAAGACTATGCAGTAGGGAGCTCCTCTAGCTGTTCAGTAGAACTAGCTCAGGGCGGCGGCCCACTCAGTGGTCTGAAGAAGAAACAGTAACAGGAAGTGAGTAGAATGTACCCAAGGGAGCAGATAGGGACCCCTCAATCTGTGACTGCTTCATCCTAGCAACAGGTCAAGCTGGGGTATCAGAAAGGAACAGAGCAAGAAGTCTGGTTGGGCAGACAGGAAGGACAAGGGAGCAGAGGTTAGACTGAAATGGATCTCTAGGCCAGCGGTGGAGAAGCTATGGAAACTGTACAAAATCTATGGAAACAGACAGCTCCCTGCTGCCCAGCCTGAGGAAGCAGCCCCAGGCTGAGGCCTGATGTCCTGTCAGGGTATTAAGAAGGAGAGAGCAGGCCAGGCTTCTCCTAACTCTACTGGATCTAGTAGAGAATTATGATAGCTTTAGCTAAAAGGACTACATAGGCCAAACCAGCTGCAGAAGACAGTAAAGAACACGGTAAGGGAAAAAAAAAAAAACTCAATCCCCATTGCCCTAACCCTGTTAGACTCTAACAATTAGAGGGAGCCATAGCCATCGTCAAGACTTCCAAACAAGATCTAGAGACTCAGCCCTCTCCTGTTGTCTAAGTTCCCAAAGAGGTGGGGGAGGATGAGGAGGGGAGGGAAGAACAGGAGAAGCAAGAGAAGGGAGGGAGGGGGAACAAACTAGAGCTCCCATTCAGCTCAGAGACAGCCTAGTACCTTTAGGGGTCCATGAGACACCCCCTCCCATTAGGCTCCCACCTCCTTCCCAGTGGAACTTCCTTCCTGTGTCATCGCCTACAGCCTGTGAGGGTGGGAGCTGGGAAGCACTTTGTCCCCATTTCTCAACCTCCTCACACTGGCTCCCTTTTGCAACAACTTTGAGCACACTCTTGGGGTATCTGCTACATTGCTTTTCTCCCAGACACCTGGGCCTGCATGATGAATGCCTCCCCCAGCAGCAGGTATCAGCCAAGGGTAGGTGGACAGAGCAGGGACAGCCTCGTGAGATAAAGCAGATAGCTAACTTCAGAGTTAGCTAAGACCCAGGGTTGCAAGCCATCAGTCACTCAGAGGAAAAGGAATGTCCCTCACAGGGGCCTTTGCATAGAAACAGCCACCATAGGTACCCAAAATGACTGGTCACCTGGTCTATCCTCGGGCTTCCAGAATCATCAGCAAAGTCAAACAGGTACACAAGAACCCTAGCAAAGGAGTGTCACTCATCCATCCTGAGTGTCTCTGGGCTCTTCTGCCACAGAGCCCATTCCCCCGCACCCCAAGGCTGGGGAGCTGACACCTCTCCACAGTAGCTGCCTTGTGTTTAAAGAAGTCTCCAATCGGACCCAGATTCTTAGGAAACTTTTCTCCTCCATCCCCAAGTCCTACTTTCCGTCTAATTACAGAGGAAGGCGTCTCTCTCCTCAGCCATTACGAACAGCCACAGCCCACCTCTCTCACAGGAGCAAGCACTCTGTAGGGCTTTGACCTCATCTGACTCAGTCTCTCTGCCTGAAAGCTGGAAACCACTCTGCAGAGTATCATGACATCCAAGAATCACACAGCCAGCAGTGGCAGAGCTGAAACTCCACATTTGGTCCCATTCTTTGATATGATCCTGTTTGCCTCCACGGTAGATAGGAACATTTGCCTCACTAAATATTTTGTTGTTTCAATCCCATCCCCAAGGTACACAGGAAGTGGTCACCTCACTAACTGAGGCAAGCAGGAGCTTCCGAGCCACTGTCCCTTAGTGCCATCAACACCAGAGAATCAATGGCTTAGGAGTGGTAGAAGCACACACCTCGGATGATCTCACCCAGTCAACACTTGCAGCCTCCCTTCCTGGGAAAGCCTCTTCCCATGAGTACTCCATCAGAGAAGATAGTCATCCCTGCCCAGTGACACCCCACCATCACCACCACATTCCGACAAATGATCATGGATCCCACACTCAGTTCAGAGCTGAACACAGCCACTGACTCCTAGAAAAGCAGTTTCCTTAACAGCCACCACGGGGACCACTGAAAAGAACATGCTAGCGCCATGCCACACCTCCAGGATGTGGGCTTCCACGGATTTCCCCTAACGAGGGATCCTAATTCCCAGGGGGTGGTTGCCAGCCCATCACCTAAGCAAAGCACACAACAAGAGAGGCAGCTCTAAGAGGGCAGGGAACAGAGGGACCTGCAGCCTCACAGCTCTCATTACAGAGAATGACTAAGTGAGCTGGGCTTCCAGGGGAAACCCCACTCTGCTCATGGAGAGGTCTGTTCATCCAGGAGCTATTTAGACTTTGGCAGCTTCCAAGTGCTCTGGCTTGGGCAGTCCCTGCAAAGCAGCAGGTCCCTGGAGGACTCTTTGCTGGGAAGTCTGGGCTCTGTCCATGCAGGTTGCCTGACAAGGGGCACTGCCCATGTCAGGTTAAAGGGAGACTCTGGGAATGGGGAAATCTGATCAGCACCTCCCAGGTTTTTGTGACTAGATCTCTACAAGGAATGTGACAGTCTCCAGCAGCTGTGCGCTGCCTGAAACAGGCTCTATTTGAAACCTCCAACAGCTGAGCCCCTCCCAGCTACCCACCAGCCAGCCCAGCCACCTCTTGTCCAAAATGACAAACAAATACAGAAATCGACAGAACAAGCAGGCACTCACACAAGTACACACATACACATGCAAACACCAACAAACTGAGGCCAAAGGGTACAGTAGGGGAAACCGTTTGCCCAACAATTCCCTGCGTCTCCAAGCCTTCCAGCATGCAGCTTCCCGCAAGTACAGCACTGACAAAAGCCCACCTTATTCAGCCTCCTACCCTTGGGGGAAGGAAGCCCTCTCCTCCGACCGAAAGGATAGAGCGATGGAGCAACCCCCCCCAAGACAGCGCCTTGTGCCTGCCCCCACCCCCCCAAGACAGAGCCTTGTGCCTGCCGTTCTCCATCCAGCGTACACACACACACACACACACACACACACACACGTACACTCATCTTTATTTATCCCAAGGAGAAGGAGTTGGGGTGGGAGGAAAGAACCAGGGCTGAGCTGGGGTGCTGGCTCCCTCGACCCACCGGGGAAGCCCTGTCATCTCATCCTAAGGAGAGGCGCTCCGGTATGATGCCAAGGCGGTGCCCATCTGCTCTGCCTGGGTAACACCTGTAGCCATTTTTATCAGGGCATGTTTACAAGGCAGTGGCAGGTTTATTCTGAGTCCTCTTTCCTGAGGGAAGGGACTGCTGATTTCCTCCACCTATATTTTTAACCCGGTGCCCTTGGGAGAGATTCAGGGGCATCTCTATTTTACCCTGGAGTCTCTCTGGGAAGAGAAGGGAAATAGAAACTTGGGAAGGGGTAGAGGAGGCTGGGGAATGGTACAGGATCCCCACCCCCAACCAGACATTTATTTCTTTTTCATCCTGGGGAAAATGGAGTGGAGCAGGGAGGGGAGACGAGGAGGGAAGTAGCAGGAACTGGCAAACACATCAAGGCAGAGTGTAATTAATTGGTGCGTTAAGCTGCTGGGTTATGCTTTAGTACGCGTGAGCCCAGAGGAAAAGAGCGATTTCTCAGAAGGGATTCTTTAATCCTCTCTAACACAGAGTCTGCAGATTAGCCACAGTGTACAGGGGATGTCCCCACAAAGGGAAGCAAGAAAGGAATTCTCACAGGATCACAGGACCAAGGGAAACCATGGGAAGTTAGGACGTTCCATGTAACTACTCTCTCTCTCTCTCTCTCTCTCTCTCTCTCTCTCTCTTTCCACATACTCCTTTTGTTGAATGTATAAAGAGAAACCACAGTCCCTACCTTTGAGTACAAACCCCAAGACAGTTCGGTCTCTATCACCATAACAACAATTCCAAACATCCCAAAAATCAGAGCATAGTCACTCAGTCGCTTTCTCTTTTCAAACAGGGCCCTCCTGTGTCCCAGCTTATAGCCAATGTTTTGGTTTTTCCGCTTGTTGGCTTTGGGGAAGGTGGTGCTGCCGGCAGTAGTGCCGGCATGCTGGTGGTTGTGGGTAGCATTGGGGTGATGGAGCAGAGTCTGGTGGGCATGGTTATCCTCTCTGGAGGAGATGATAATCTCTGGGGGGTTGCTGGGACTGAAGAGCTGGAGGGGTTGGCCCTCAGGCTCGGCCTCGATAAGGTTTCTCCGAGAGGCGCTGAGGCGGCTGAGGGGCTTCATGACCCCACCGCTGTATTTGCAGGAGCTCATAGCTATCTCCGTGAAGGGATTGCTGTCCCGCCGGTGCACCAGGGGGCTGGCCTGCCGGTGCCGGCTGCCTCCACCAGGCCCACTTGTGGCTGTGGAACTTGGAGAGTGGCCAAGCAAGTGGTCATTGAGATTTAGCTGGCTGCCTTGCCTGGAGGAAGGGTGGAGGATGGCGGTGGAGTTGGCTGAAGTGGGAGCCCTGAAACCCGTGGGTGAAGAGTGCAACAGACCAGGATGGACAAGCTGGCTCTGGAGTTGGGCAAGCTGAGGCAGGGGGTGCAGTGGAGCCTGCTGCTGCTGCTGCTGCTGCTGCTGCTGCTGCTGCTGCTGCTGCTGCTGCTGCTG
>JADRCH010000009.1:1481186-1517732 GCA_019843965.1 Rhynchomys soricoides
CCCCCCCCCCCCCCCCGGCTAAAGAACTCTTATTCCTCCCCCAAGACCCTGTTGAAACGAAGCTTCCGAATGAGGATTTTCTTGGCCTCCACATGCCCAAACTGGAGGCATTAATCCCACATCACATTGTCAGCACAGTGTTTATGCTCCCCAGTATCTCAGGCAGTGTCAAGAGCATCCTGGGAACTCCATAAATGTTTGCTAAAGGAATGGATCAGTAAATCAATAAGCCTGCCTCCCTGTCTTGATTGAAACTGCTCAACTTTTATGAAACTAAACTGACTTACAGAACTTCTGAGAAAAGGAACATTAAGTACCTCCTTGTAAGGTTAATCACCAAAGGACCGACAGTCATTAAATTCTCTCTATATCGCTTGAAATACTTTCCTGACCTATACCGATCTATAAATGTAAAGGGGGAATTGGTTTTGTTTTGTCGTGGGTGTATGTATATGCATGCCTCTGTGTGTGTGTTGGGGGCAGAGGAGGCAGGTGTTGAGACAGTCTTGCTATATATCCCACGCTAGCCTGGGACTCACAATGTAGGCCAGGATGGCTTAAACTCAAGCTCTTCCTGCACCTGCCTCTTGGATGTTAGCAACTCTTATGCCCAGCATACAATAAATAATTAATAAATGTGCTTCTCCGAGTCTTCATAGTAAATGCTTTCTCGTTGTAAAAAATTTGAAAAGAGAATTGGCCATGGTGTCTTGTGCCCATAGGCCTAGCTTAGAGGAGGTTTTGACAAGTTCAAGGCCAGCCTGGGCTACTCATTAATTTCCAGGTTAGCAAGACTGGTATCTCAAAAGAGAAAGGAAGAGTTTGAGGACCAACGGTTGCTCTGGTGAAGTGTCTGCTGCAAAAGCCCGTGACCTGAGTCTGATCCCCAGAGCATACTCTACAACATCACCCTCCAATCTCCACATTGATAATATTTTTTAATTAGTAAAAATAGAAAGTGAGGGAAAAGGAAATAAAAAGAAACTCTGTAGAAGCAGCAAGATCAAGTACAGTACAGCCCCTGCATCCCAAAGAGCATCACCAAGATGCTGTGTAGCTCAGTGGCTTGCTCCACATGGTGCCTCTAGACCTGGCTACTCGTGGAGCCCATGAGCCTAAGGGGCCTGGACACCTGTCTTGTTCTTCACTCAGAGCCAGCACAGGGCCTGAGATGGGACCTGTGCTCAGACACCTGAACATCTGACTTCAGCCTCCTTCTTATATGTGTTAAACTCCCTGGCTGCAGACCAGTGGGGAAATCTGAGAACATCATGTTAGTGTCGGACAAATAACCCAAGTCCTTGGAACAAAAATGCCACTTGCAGTCACTTTATGGCCCCAGCAAGAGAGACATCAGTGAATGGTAGTGAGCTGCTGAGTACACTCCCCTCCCTACTCCACAGCACACATAATCATGTGCACACCCATACACACACACACACACACACACACACACACACTGAATCCCACCTGTGTTCCTCTGCTGCTGGGACAGGCAGAGTCATCAGTGGAGAGCCAATTGTAAATGCCTCCAAAGCAGCTTACCTCTATCACAGAGGCACACCCATGCTCTGGCTGTCTAAACTGCAGAGCACCTCAGAAAGCCCAAGCGGTCCCCTCACTCTCTTTGAAGACATTTCCCCTGGGTAGTATTTCCCATTCCCAACCCACACTGCACACTGTCACCCCTCCCCCACCTCCTTCCAGTGCCTTAGAGCCTAGTCGCTCAGCTCAGAGCACCACAGAGGCCTGCAATATCATCAGTCCCTCACACCTCTTTGCTTAGTCACCTGCTAATTAATCCTCAACCTGAGAGTCCCAGTATTAACCTGGCCTCCTTGGGAAAGGCATCCTGACTCCTCAGCTAACACAGGTCCCATGTTATAGCTAGGTGCTATCACGGTAGAGAGGAGCTGGGTCCATCAGCAGGCAGGTGCGGGGAACTTCCTAGAGTCCGAACAGAATGGGCCCAGCAGTGAAGGATGAAGACTCCAGAACTTACTGTGGTTTGTACCCTAGGCAGAGCAAAGGTTTTGGGAGCTACACTGGAGAAATCAGAAGCAATCGCACATGGCTTGGGTTCACAAAAGAGTGAGAGCAGAGTAAGCAATGGCTAACTGCCATGCATGGTGCCTCAGGACACCAGGGTAGAACTGCTGTGAGTTCAAGGCCAGCTTTGCCCACATAATGAGTTTCAGGCCAGCTTGGGCTACAGAGGAAAAACCCTGTCTCGAACTTTAAAAATAAAAATAAAGAAATGGTTGAGAAATTCTGGAGAAATCTGACCAGAAGTGGCTGGCAACCCAGAGAACGTTGCCTAGAGAAGGAAAGGGCATAGCAGGTCCAGGCTGGACAGCAACATCCTCAAAAAGCACACAGGCTGCCCTGCTGAGAAAGGACACACAGGCTGGAGTATGGGGGAAGGGAGAGAAGGCACCGACTTGGAGTCATCCACACAGAGATAAAATGGACACGGGGTTCACTGGCACAAGAGGTACATCTCCACACTAAGGAATCAGGAAGAAGCAAAGACCAGACAGATAAACACCCTCCCTCATAGCACAAGATTATATGTAGAGAGCTCTGTTCATCACACGACTGGCTCCCACCAAACAGGCCTGCAGTCTCAGCATAGGTCAGCAGGGAGCACCTCAGGTCCATGGAGTTAGTGAGCATTCCTGAAGAGAACGATGCCTTTCCAAGGTCATGTTGTGGAGTGCAGTCAAGGGTGGGAAACAGGACACTTGGGGCCGATGGAAATGGAAAGGCAAAGTAGAGCAGAGGTGAAGAAAAGGCTGCATGGCACCTAAAGCATGGTCCTGCAAGCCTGGAGTGCCGTTCAGGCAGCTCAGAGTTCAGCCTTGAGTTAGCAAGTCAGCCCTGGAGGGTTTAGTCAAAGCCATGATGTGGTCAGACATCTGACCATGTGAGGACATGTGATCAGATGGTGAGAGACAGACACAGACTCCTCCCTGGTGGCCATGGACCCATTCTTCCTTGTAACAAAACCCAAGATTTGTTCAAGTACCTCATCCTCATGGGGCCACATGTTTTGAAGAAAGTCTAAATTTTTCATCGAAATTAGTCTAAGGCTACCATGACAGTCCCATTCTCCGAACGGCCAGTGAATGAAAGGGACACTCTAAGACTTCTGGGAAAGTCTCCCTTTCTTCCCTCAGTACGGAGTATTAGAATCAGGGCCTCGCTTCACAGACTAGGCAAGTGCCCTACCACTGACCCAGATCTCAAAACCTGTTTGTTTACTTCTGATTTTGATACAGAGTCTCACTAAGTTTCTTAACCTTGTCTTGAACTTGTAATCTTCCTGTCTCAGCCTCCCAAGTAGGTAGGTTTACATGCCTGTGCCACCGGCCCACATTTCCTTCATTCTCGATGCTGCTGGGTCTGCGTGTGATGCCTGTGCCTATGGTGGCTCTCTTAGGTCTGTGAGTGGAGTTCACTTGAGAGAGCTCAATGAGGACAGTAGGGTCAAAAGTGGGGTGGAGTGGGGTGCTGGACAACACCGCTGAGATACATGCTCAGCCAACCCAGTCCTTCCTTTAGGCTTCTTCTGAAGCTAGTGCTCACACTGCAGTCCCTTCTGTTGAAGCCAACTTGGCTGAGTTTCTCATTATTTGTATCTTAAATCAGAAGGCAAGAAGAGATATTAGTTACTTTTGTATTTGCTGTGAGAAAGCACTGTGATCGCCAGGCAGTGGTGGTGAACGCCTTTGACAGAGGCACAGATCTCTGTGAGTTTGAGACCTGCCTGGTCTACAAAGTGAGTTCCAGGACAGCCAGGGCTACACAGAGAAACCCTGCCAAAAAAAAAAAAAAAAAAATGGAGCTGGAGAGACGACTCAGGAAAAATGGTGCTGGAGAGATGGCTCAGGAGCTAAGGGTTTTTGCAGAGGACCCAAGTTCCAGCCCCGGCACCCACAACCATCCCAACTGTAGTTTCAGGGGACCTGCTGCCTTCTGACCTCCTCCAGCACTGCATGTGAATACGTGCAGATAAGACATTCACATGAAACAAAATAAAATCAACCAATATAATTTGCCATACTAACAAACTAAAATACCAAATTATCTATATATCATATGTATTGATATAGAAAGATACTCAATAAATTCAAAAATTCAAAACACATTCCTGGCTTTAAAACCCTCACACTAAGAATAGAACAAGCATCCTTAGCTTGACAAAGGGCAACTATTAAAAACTAACTATCCCAGCACCTGGAAGCAGAGGCCCGTGGATCTCTGAGTTCAAGGTCAGTCTGATCTGCAGTATGAGTTCCAGGACAGCCAGAGCTACATAAAGAAAGTCTGTCAGGCTGTGTGTCTGCCTCACGGCTGGGGTGCTCCAGAGCTTCAGGCAAGCTGCTTGGGGGAGGTTAAACATACTTTGTGATAAGGGTCCCAGCCCGTGTTTTCCCGGGTGAGAAACAGCAAGGCTGGAACAGATGCTGTGGTTCTCAGTCTCCCGTGTACCCAGATGGCTGGGTACTATGGGAAGTTGAGAACCTGGGGTCCCGAGTGGGTACTTTCCCTCCACACCAGGCAGGAAGGGGATAGTGGAGCCCAGGACAGGGGCAGAATCTGATTTGGTTCCAAGTGAGTGCTGAGAATAAAGAGGGGCTGGAAGAAAGAAGGCCTTCTCTGAGGGGGTTTAAGTGTGGCTCTTTACAACGCAGCCCCCACCCCCACCCCCCAGGCGATCCTTGATGAAGGAGATAGTCTTCGCTTGTTCAAACTGCTTTATTTGATGGTGGAAGTGAATGCACACATCTTACTCAGGGTGAAGCAGGGATTAAATATTAATTAAATATTAAATTAGATAGGAAGGCTATCTAGATACCTCATTAGTATGGAGAACTCCAGGTTTTTATGCTATGTGATCGATTGTCATGGTCCTCTCAGTGGGGTGTCATGGTTACTTGCTCCAGATCAGGTAATTTGGCAGGGAGCTGGCCTCACGCCTACCATTCTCAATTCTGAGATTTGCCAGGGTTTAGGCTGGCTCAACCTTACCAGTTCTGTCTGATGGCACAGTTCCACTTGCCCCACAAAATCCTGTATCAAAAAATCAAAAAGGAAAAGAAAAAACGATAACTAACAACACATTTGTATAAAACGTCCTTCATCACTGTAACTAGACACTTGAGAGGAAGGCCTTATCATGCCCGTGGTTCCAGTCCACTGTTCCCTAGACCTGCGGAAAAGGAAATCTAAGAAGTAGAGGGAGAAACTGGAGGAGACCAGGGACAAAATGTAGTCTTCAAAAACACATGGCCTGGAAAGATGGCTCCGCAGTTAAAAGCACTGGCTGCTCTTCTAGACCCAAGTTCGATTCCCAGCAACCACTTGGCAGCTCTCAACTCTCTGCAACTTCAGTCTCAGGAGGATCTAATTCCCTTTTCTGGCCTTTATGAGCATCAGACACACATGATGCACAGACATATATGCAGGCAAAACACCCATGCACATTTAAAAAATAATAAATAAGTAAAGTATGTCCTGTAGTCTTTAAAAGTACGTACACAATGACCTGCTTCCTCCAGAGAGGCCATACCTCCTAATATCCCCATCCACCATGAGCTCAGCATTGGACTGGTTGCAAGTATGGTGAATACGCTCCAATCACTCTCAGGATGCCCCCTCCTGAGACCAAGCCTTCAGTGCATGAGTGCCAAGGGCCAAGCATGAGAAAGGACAAAGGGCTTTAGAACTCATGGAATGCAGCCCATGTGTTACCACAGCCACGTGGGTGAGCCTCAGTGAGGCACGGCCCTGATGGCTATGTGTCCTGAGGACACCATGCTGTTAGGGAGTTCTTCTCTGCTTGCTGCCCTCACAACCCTCTTAATCTAAGAGTTGTATGAAAACTTTAAGGGGGCTTCCAGTCTCTCACATGGCTGCTGGAGCCGATTGATGATTCTATCACCACCCTAGAGACGAACTTAGAGACGTAGATTGTCAACAATGACCACCACCTTTAGAAAACATTTGGAAAAATAAAGTTGTTAGTGAAGCTAGGTCGAGATGTTTTTACTGCTGGCTCTGATGTAAAAAATCTTAGGGAGCGATATGAAGTTCAGAAGAACATACTCTTATTAGTTAAGCTAGGGACCTTTTATGGTCAGGGAACAAGAACAATAGCAGCATTGGCTGACGTGACTCTCGCTGAGGCTGGACTGTGATAATTGATTTCTTATACCCATTTCTGCCCTGTTTCCTGATGTGATTTATTAAGAATTGCTGATTAGTAGATATTCATTTTGAGGATTTAAGATAGATATGAGTGATTTTATATAAAAGTTTAGATTTGTGATTCTTTTAAGATTTTTACAAGATTAGTTTTAAAGATAAATAATACAATACTTACTTCTTTCTTTGTAACTGAAAATTGCTGCCTGCCAGTAAGAGAAACTGGCTGCAGACCTTGCTTGCTTACACTTTGTTAATCTATAACAGGTTGTTCAGTTATTAATCTACATGGGTTTTTGAGAATAACTTTTTTTTTACCTGTACTACATCGTGTTGTTTCTTGTATAAGTACTGGAAAACACGTTGTTCTTTGATAGTCATGTATTAGAAGAAAACTAAAATGTAATCACATTGTAACTGTATACTGCTTTTTAAAAACTTGCTGAGGCCGGGCAGTGGTGGCGCACACCTTTAATCCCAGCAAAGGCAGGCAGATTTCTGAATTCGAGGCCAGCCTGGTCTACAGAATGAGTTCCAGGACAGCCAGGGCTACACAGAGAAACCCTGTCTCGGGGAAAAAAAAAATATATATATATATATATATAGTGTGGCTAAAACATTGACTCTCCCATCCATCAACTATGTGTTTGTGTGTGTGTGTGTGTGTGTGTGTGTGTGTGTGTATGAATTTTTTCTCTCTCCTCTTTCTCAATAGCCCCAAGAAGTTAAAAGAGTTCACAGTTTTCCACCAGCCACAGAGTGTCCCAGTCCCAGTAAAGTAAGCTTTGTTCCCTCAGAAAAAAGTCTGCCAAGTAACTTCTCTAACTGCTGGCTGCCTTTGGCAGCAGCCCCTGTAGCTATCTGGATCTACCCCAGTCTAAGTTCTGACCTCCAATAACTGCCTGCCTTGGTTTACCTACCACATGGATGTCAAAGCCAGTCGTTGGCACGAGTCCTTTGGGCTGGGAGAACACTTCAGACTGAACCAGTGCAATAATTCTTCCTCCTAAAACAGAGAACAAGTCACAGCTCCTCTTGCTGTCCATCCAATGAACTGACAATTACAGCCACCCAGCCAGGGAAGGGAAGGCAGCGGGGGATAGAGGCAGATAGCCATCACCAGAGAGAGAGTAAGGGGGGGGAGAGAGAAAGATGAGGGGAGAAGGAGGGGGGGACAAAAGAAGAGAAGGAAAAAGAGATGAAGGGAGGAAGGAAAGAAAAATGTCCCTAAAATTCATGGGTGACATGAGTATCTAGTAAAAATGTTGATGGAACTGTACAAGAGATACAGAACTGATACGTTAAATTCAACATGGTTTGGGAACACGATGTCAATATACAAAAATTGAAATAAGGCCAGGCATAGTGACACCACATCTTTAATCCCAGCACTGGGGAGGCAGAGGTAGGTACCTTTCTGAGTTCAAGGCCAGCCTGCTCTATATATGGAGTTCCAGGCCAGCTTCTGCTGTGTAGAGAGACCCTGTCTCAAAAAAAAAAAAAAAAAAAAAAAATTTATTTGAAATAATGTCACAGACAACTTCAAAAATATAAAATGGGTAAATTTGATTTTTTAAAAGATGTACATTGTTCCCAATAGGCTCATGTGTTTAAACATTTGCTCGCCTGAAGGTAGTGCTATCTGGAAAGGTTTTGAAACCTTGAAGTTTCTCTTAGAGTTTATGTTGCTGTGATAAAACACCATGGCCAAAAGCAACTTGGGGAGGAAAGGGTTCGTTCCTTCTTACAGCTTAACTCATCACCTAAGGAAATCAGGGAGGAGCTCAAGTCAGGAAGCTGAGGCTGATGCAGAGGCCATGGAGGGGTGCCGCTTATTGTTGTAGTTTGCTCAGTTTGCTTTGCTTGTTTCTTTCTTTCTTTTAAATCATTTGTTTGTTTGTTTGTTTGTTTTCACATGCATTGGTGTTTTGCCTGCATGTATGTCTGTATGAGGGTGTTGGATCCCCACAACCGAAGCTACAGAAGGATGTGAACTGCCATGTAGGTGCTGGGACTTGAACTCAGGACCTCTGGAAGAGCAGCCAGTGCTCTTAACCACTGAGCCATCTTTCCAGCCAGTTTGTTTTCTTATAGCACCCAGGACCACTGGCCTAGGTGTGGCACCACCCACACTGAACTGGGCCCTCCAACATCCATCATCAATGAAGAAAATGCACCACAGGCTTGCCCACCGGGTGATCTGGTAGAGGTGTTTCATCACGGTTCAGAGATTCCCTTTTCCCAAATGACCCCAGCTTGTGTCGCACTGACATGAAACTGAGCAGCACGGGTTTTATAGCCTGACTTCGTTGCTTTTGCTCTCTTCTTCCAGACTATTGATTTAATGTGTCAGTCAGCCTTGTGCTCCTGCAGCCATGCCTTGGGTACCATGATGGACTGTATCACTCTGGAACTGTGAGCCAAGATAACCCTTCCTCCCTGAAGCTGCCTTTGTCATAGTGCTTTATCACAGTGGAAGCTAAACTGCCACACAGCCAAGCTGGTCTGTAGATTCAGTGCCATTCTAGTTGAATTCACAGCAGCCGGTTTTTTGTTTGTTTGTTTGTTTGTTTTGTTTTGTTTTTTGTAGAAATACACAAGATGACTCTAAAGACTGTATAGAAATGCAAAGGATCTAACGATACATTATTGTCTTAGTTAGGATTTTATGGCTGTGCAGAGACACCATGACCACAGCAACTCTTATAAAGGAAAACATTTAACTGGGGCTGGCTTACAGGTTCAGAGGTCTAGTCCATTATCATCATGACAGGAAGCATGGCAGCATCCAGGCAAGCATGGTGCTGGAGAAAGAGCTGAGAGTTCTACATCTTGATCCGAAGGCAGCAGAAGGAGACTGTGTGCCACACTGGGTATAGCTTGAACCTCAAAGCCCGCCCCCACAGTGACACATTTCCTCCAACAAGGCCACACCTCCCAAGAGTGCTATTCCCTATGGCCAAGCATTCAAACATATTAATCTATGGGAGCCATTCCTACCAAACTACTACAATTATCAAGCTGGACACAGTGACACAGGCCTGTAATCTCTGCACTCTGGGAGGCAGAGGCAGAAGTATTACCATGAATTCAAGGCCAGCATGGGCTACATAACAAGACCTTGCCTCAAAAAAGAAAACACTGGGGTTGGAGAGATGGATCTGTGGTTAAGAGCACTTGCTGCTCTGTCAAAAGTTCTCTCGAATGGTGGTTCACATCTGTAACTCCAATTGCAGGAGATCTGATGCCCTCTTCTGACCTCGGCAGGTACTGCACACAGAGGGTACACAGACAGACATGGGGGTTGAGGGGGGGGGGGAATGCCTGCATATAAATAAATCGTGAAGAAGGAGGAAGAGGAGATAAACAGAGCAGTGGAACAGAATGGTCCAGAAATAAACTCACACAGGTCAACAATAGATTTTCAACAAAGTTAAATATAAAGATAATTCAGCAGAGAAAGGATGCTTTTCCTTCCAGCAAATGAGACTACAGTAGTTGCTTACGCAGCTGCAAAGACACTAACTTTGCTCCATATCTCACACCCATAATTAGTTAATGAAGTGTCTGAGACTTAATCTATAAAACTTCTAAAGGAGAACACAGTAGAAAACCTTAGTGACCTCGTGTCAGTCAGAGACACCTTAGAGGCTTCCAACAGCCCAATCCACAAAAGAAATCGTGAAAATCAAAACAAGGAACTGCAGAAACAGACCCAAGTGCTGTGACATCACTGCACCAAGGGCCAAGGAATAGGCTATGGATCATACGCAGCAGCTTTTGCTCTCTTCTTCTGCATTAAAGAATCCTCTGGGGCTGGAGAGCTGGCTCGGTGCTTAAAAGTAAGGACCACTCTTGCAGAAGACCCAAGTTTGGTTCCAGCACCCACATCCAATGGCTCACCATTGCCTGTAACTCCAGCTCCAGGGGACCCAGTGCCTTTTTCCGCCTACTGAGAACACTGGTTCACACATTCCCATATGCACACACTACACATAAATAGGAATAAAGGAATTTTTTTCAGGCAGGGCGGAGGGAGAGACTTCCCTTTGGAGCCATACATGGTAGTCCCAGCACTCAACAGGCTGAGGCAAGGGAACCACAGCAAGTTCTATGCTTGCCTGGTCTACATGTTGAGTTCCAGGCCAGTCAGGTTACCCACTTGTCTCTAAATAACTAATTAATTAATTTGTTAGTAAATTCGTTAATTAAATACCGTTTGGCATCCACCTACATGTGCCACTCATGTAGGCACATGTAGTAGGCATTCATTTGAATGAGACAGATCCCACCTCAGTTCTGAGGTGAAATTATGCTTCATATAATCTCATTTTTTGTTCCTACACTAGCTGATTCAGGAAGGAAAGATAATACTAATCTAAGCCAGTCAGCACATGGATTCCCTCAGGCAGGGTAGATAGCTTCAGACTTCTGGCATCTGCTCTTTCTCTGTCCATTAACTGCAAAGGTGAGTGTGATCCCTGTAGCTGGTGGGATGCATCTTGCCTTCCACATAGAAGCCAGTCCAAGGATAAAGTCAACACAGCAGAGAACTGATGAGCTCAGAGACGGAACAAGAAAACAGCCAGAAGCCTGATCAAACCACACCTGAGCTAATGGTAGTTCTGAAACTGTCCATTATCTGTGGTATAAATTCTCTTTATTGTTTAAATCCACTTGAATTGACTTCTCTGTTCTTTGCAACCAGACTGAACTATTAATGTAGGAACACAGTGCACCAGACAAGATGACTCAGCAGGTAAAGGTGCTTGCTACTAAGTCTGACAACCTGAGTTCCAGTCTCAGTACCCACATGGACCTGGCAAGCGAATGTGCAGATATGCACACACAATAAATAAATAATGAAAAATGATCTTAATGCAGGAACTCAAGGGAGAACTGGTTAATTTTGACCTTGCAAGGGTCTTCGGCAGAGAAGCCACTTGAGCTTCGATTGATAGGAGAGAAGAAGGAATAATGAGGGTTAAGCCTCTCAGGCAGCTGGACAGGCCTTCCTTAACCCTGAGGTGATCTTAAAGCAGGGGACTGCTAGGGTGGCTACACTGCTTCCTTCTCCGGGGCCCTCCCTTCCCCACACATCTGCTCTATCGCATCTCCTTTACCTGGTGCGTTGGGGAGATACTAAGAACAACTTGTTCTGCCCAGGAACTGGAAAGGGCTGTGGGGAATTCACTAGAGGAAACCTGTTAGTCAACAAAGCATCCCGGCTGCCCAGTCAGCGCTGGCGTTTAAATCACACAGCTCCTCCAGAGTGGCTTTCACAGCCTGTGAAGGTGCTCCACTCTACTGGAACCCCCCTCACACACACCCACACCAGCAGGCTTGGAATTTGACCAGCTGGGCAACACCTCATCCCTCTCCCAGGGTCCTGCAGACTTCAATAACAAAATCCTCATCTAGAAACCTCTTTCTTTCTTTGCTCTCGGGCTCAGATAGGATGAGGTCCTTGATATGACCTGGTTTGCTGCCTTCTTCCATAGCTCTTTGCTTACATGGTTTATTCTAAACCATGAGGGGGCAAGACGCAAGCACAGACCTTTGAGACCCATTTCAAGACCCCCGCGCTTACCTCTACTCTCATACAAAAACTAAGAAAAACCATTTTCACCCAGCCTTCCCAGCTGCCATGTGAATAGCAGTCCCCAGAAAAGATGTATTCCGCCTATCTGGAGACTTAAAGACCCACCACCACCACCAAAATCATTCATGTGGGCCTCAAACCTCTGCCCATAAAATGGCCTTCTGCTGCCTCACCAGCAGCTGAATCAAGTATGAGCAAGCCTTCAATCTCCCACCAACTGGGAGCCACAGGATGAGAAACAGCCTACATCCCCTCATACACCTGCAGTTGCCAACCAGTGGGTCACAATCCTTTTGGGGGTTCAACGACCCTTCCACAGGGGTCTCCTAAGACCATTGTTATGGTTCATAACAGAAGCAAACTTGCAGTTATAAAGTAGCAGCAAAACAATAATTTTTATGTTTGGGGGAATCACCACAGTATGAGGTACTATATTAAACGGTCACAGCATTTTAGGAAGATTGAGATTCACTGCTTACACACACACACACACACACACACACACACACAGAGTCACACACATACATACATCCATACACACACAGTCACACACATACATACATACACACACACAGAGTCACACACATACACACATACATACAGACACACAGTCACACACATACATATATACATACACACACACACAGAGTCACACACATACATACATACACACACACACACAGAGTCACATACACAGTCAAGCATACAGAATCACACACCCACACACACACACACACACATACACACACACACCATGGCAGTATGGAGAGGGTGTGGGAGCTGAAGGACAGAGCCAACCCCACACTCAGCTGGGCCCATGAAAAAGCCTCTCATGGAAGAGAGAGGTCAGGGGAAGTGCAGCTTCCTACCTGCTCCAGGGGAAACAGAACCTAACCTCCCAGGGTCGAAACCTGTGCACCACACTCAGAGTTTCCATCCTCCTCACAGGCTCACAGAGGCCACGCTTCCTTTCCCACGCTGGCCAAGCTCCTACTACCCAGCCTCCACAGAACAATGGAACCAAGAGGCCTCCTAAAATTAGCCAGCCTGTTTCTGGTCCTGCCAGGGCAGATCCAGCTGCAGGCCCTCCTGCCACTGCCCAGGGCTACTAGAGGTTTTCCTGAGCTGGGGACAGGAAGTCCCTCATGACCTGCCACCTCATCTCTCTGGGCCAGCTTCCACAGAGGGCATCAAAGGGCAGGAGTATGAAGGTGGGGAAGGGGGCGGAAGTAAGATGGAAGGCACTCCTCTGACAGAAAAACCAGAGAGATATGCCAAACCTGTCCCCCGTGATACCACTGCAACTTCCGAGGAGCAGACATTTCTCCAGTCTCCAAAGTCACAAGTATGTCCCTTCTTCAGAGCTTTGTTTCCCCAGCACACCTGACAGTGCCACATTAATGACCTTGCTTCATGATTTCTAGCAGGGAAGTGCAGCTTATCAAGAACCCCCGCTCTCTGTCACCAAACCTATAGTAACCCCATACCACAGCTACCTCTTCAGATGGCAGGGTGGCTCCCAGCACTTGGGTGGCTGAGGCTATATAGAAAGGTCCCAGGAAGCCTAAGATACAGACTGAGACCCTGTCTAAAAACAAACAAAACCATTATGATGCTTTGAATGAGAATGTCTCCCATGGGCTCATGTATGTGAACACTTGGTCCCCAGGGAGTGGCACTGTTTGGGGAGGTTGGCAGTGCAGCCTCCATGAAGGAAGGAGGTAATTGAGGGCAGGCTCTGGGAGTTAAAAAGCCTTACCTACCTCCAATTTGCTCTTTCTGCTTCCTGCTTGCAGTTCAAGAAGTGAGTTCTCAGCTTCTGCTCCTGCTGCATACCTGCTGCCATGATCTTTGGAATTGAAATCATACCTTCTAGAACCATAAGCCAAAAGAAACTCTTTCTTCTACAAGTTGCTTTTATCAGACCAACAGAAAAGCATCTGATTTGGCCACTGCCTCTGTTCCCTCCTAAGGAGAACAGAGCCACTGCTGCCACTTCTCAGGCCTAGACCCGCCCCCACCCCTCTCTCCTTCTCAGGGACTGCTGCCACTCAGGTCTAGACCCCCCCCATCCCTCTCCCACCCACCCCTCTCCCCTTCTCAGGGACATGGCTCCTGCCCACTTACCTTCTCTTCTACCAGCAGCTCCTACCTCACAAATCTGCAAAGGTTCCCCAGGATCTTTCTAGCTTCAAAAGCCCTCCCTCAGCTCCTTCCAGCACCCTACACCCCCCAACCCACTCCCCTCCATACACCCCCTACCCTCCCACCGTTTACCCACCCCATCCCTCTGGCTTTCTTCCTGCTCACACTGAAAACAAAGGAGAGCTGCAGAGTCTGTGTTTCCACCTTTGTCAGCTCAGGCCCTCTCTGCAACACACTCCATCTATCTACTGAGATTGTCCAGTCAGAGACTGAGGACTCTGTGCTACAAACCAGAGCTGACCCCTCCTCGACGTGTGGCCCCTCCATTGCACCTTTTGCCTGGGTCTCTCTGAGACCCTGTTCTTTTTCCTAAGCACTTTTCTGTCTGCAGCCCTGAACACACCCACTCTCAGCTAGGTCCTTCTGCTCATTTGACCTTTACAGTTGGAGGACCTTCATTCTCCTTCCCAGGACTTTCTTAGCTGTCACTGCACTCCCCCTAGAGGACCACCTGCCTTGAGGATTTGTTTGTTTTTCAAGACAGGGTTTCCCTATGTAGCCCTGGCTGTCATGGAACTTGCTCTGCAGACCAGGCTGGCCACGAACTCAGAGATCAGCCTGCCTCTGACTCATCAGTTCTGTGATTAAAGGCGTGCATCGCTACCACTAGACAGGTCCTGGGAATCTTAATGCCATGTCCTTGATGGAGGCCCAGACCCATACTTGACAGTGCCAACCTCTGTGCCTTCCTGGATCCCTATGCTTGACTACGTGATTGTCTGTACAGCTACCAGCTCTGTGCTGCTGACCAACCCGCATCTCAGACATCACCCTAGGGCTGGACAGAACCCTGGCTTTACTATTCCTAAACCCAGGCCTCTCTCAGCCTTCCTCATCTCAATCAATACTCCCATGGGCCCAGCCAAACCACCCAAAATCAGTTTCTCCTGCCTTTGCCCTGGCCAGTCACCACAGACTCTCCAAATGGGTCTCTGTGCTTCCTCTCTTGCCTGTTGCAGTTGTCTTCCTGTCCCAGGAGGATGCTCTCCTAAGAAGGGTAGCTCAGAGCCCGTGACTAAATCCTCCCAGCTCATGAAAACCCAACCTCAGCAGAGGCTGCCCCTCTCCCCCCATCACTCTCCTACTCCCTAGCAACCCCCATCTCTAGCCAGCTCTGACCTATCCCTGACTTTGAACGTGTATTTCCTTTGCTGTTTGTTCTCATCCTTGGATGCTGGAGGCTCATCACTGAGGGCTATGTTTCCTCCACAGTTTTTCCTTGACCACCCAACCTCCTGGATTCATGTCACCATCTTAGTTTTCAGAATATCACTTATAACAGTCTTGGTGGTTTGTTTGTTTGTTTTTGCTGTGGTTGTTGTCTTCGCCTCCTCCTCCTTCTCCTCTTCCTCTTCCTCTTCCCCCTCTTCCTCCTCCTCCTCCTCCATTTGCTTATGGTCTGTCGCCCAGGATGAGAATCAGACTCTGCAAGAGTGGAGACCACATCACTCCTGTCCAGCACTGTGACCCTAGAGCTTAGGACCACACAGGCACAGAGCTGATAGTCACCAGCTATTTGCGGATTGGATAAATAAGAGTCCTAGACTGTCAGTCTTATCTCACTTTGTCAAAAGAGTTTGTTTGCTTTTGGGATTCCAAGAACCAAACCTAAGACCTGGAAGGTGCTAGGCAAGGCTTTACAATGAGCCACCTTCTACGCCTCTAAATTTCTTTTTTTTAATTTGCAAGGTCAAAATTGGAGCTTAGCATAAAATGGTAAGCATGTAAGATGAGATAAAAGAGGCATGGAGAGAACTTTCTGGAGGCTGATCCAGCAAGCGCTAGGGAGCCTGTTGGTGAGACTAATAAGGATGGCAGAAATCCACCAGCAGCCACCACTCACTGCAACAGAAAGCCCAGCACCCTGGGTAGCCGACCAGGACCCTCTGACCTTGTGATGTGACCTTGTCATCTTCAAATGCACCACATTCATAACTATACCAAGACACAAGGAGTAAGTGGGCTGCAGGTCAGGCACCCACTGTATAATCCTTCCTGGAACTAGATCTGTAGAGCAGAGATCTCAGGAGATCCGCCTGCCTCTGCCTTTCAAGTGCTGGGCCTGAAGGTGTCACCATGTGCTCTGTGTTTTGATGGCACCCTGTCACAGAAAGTCCATTTGGAATTTTCTGCTTGTGTCATTGTTTTGACCCTCAAAGGGTTTTGATTTTTGAGTTCTTAGGTTTGGGGGTTTGAGACTGGTTTGTTCAACTGTAGCCTCTATTGAAAATAGCCAGTGCTTGCCAGGCACAGTGTTGGAAGGCTGAGGCAGGATTATGAGTTCAAGCTCAGCCTACACTGTGAAGTCCAAGAGCACCTTAGCTGTATAGCCAGGTCCTGTCTCACAAAATCCAAAATAAGCTAAACTAAGATACTCAACTTTTCCACATCTGGAAATTTATTCCGGAAAGCTCTTACAGAAGCATGAAGAAGTGAGTATACAGAAACACTCTCACCAAAACTTGGAAAGGACCCAAATGTCCATAAATAGAGAACTGGTTGCATAACAATTACACATGGGGGCTGGAGAGATGGCTCAGTGGTTAGGAGCACTGACTGCTCTTCCAGAGGTCCTAAGTTCAATTCCCAGCAACCACATGGTGGCTCATGACCATCTGGGACCAGAAGATCTCTTCTGGTGTGTCTGACAGCTACAGTGTCCTCATTTAAAAAAAAAAATCTTAAAAAAAAAAAAAAAAACAATTACACAGCCCCACAACAGGTCATATATCGCCATAGAAGAGGATGCCATAGATCTGGGCACATTTCCAGAAAGAAGCCAACTGCATTTCAGGTGGGGAGGCGAAGAAGCCAAAGAGTGAGACGTACACAGATTTAACAATATAGGTATGTATATGATTGCTTTAGGCATTATGCACCACACCTGATGATAGTTGCCTTGGGGGGGGGTGAGATAGGGGGACTCACTTGCGACATTTTACATTTCTGCATTGTTGGGTTTTGTGGGTCTGTGCATTGTGCCTGAGATCAGAAAACACAAGGAGCAGACAAGGACACTACCAGGTAAAGCCAGATCAGTACTGAGGAAGGGAAGGAAGTGTCAAGAGAGCAGGCAGCTGTGGAAGCTCTGGGTGCTGCAGTTCACACATGTGCAGCAAGAAATGCATGGGGCCCGGCTTGAGAAGGTGATGGTGGTCTACAGGCACCTTGCTGCAAAGTAAAGTCCTGCTTCATTTCAGCGACCACATTGTGACTGGTCATCTCCCAAGGGGCAGTCCCTACTCTGGTGCTTTTTCTGACCTTTCATCACTGGTATGACTGAAGCTCCTTTTTGCCCTTCTCCATGGTGTAACCATGGTCCACCATTGTCCCTGTGAGCCGGAGCAAGGGGATCCTTGGTACAATTCAAGGTACGAAGGCTTAGATAAAAGAAAAATTAGTTTGTCCAATCCTTTTAAATAGCACATCACTTTCTGAGGTCATTTTCCCTCCTTTTTCTGGAGGCAGCCATGGCTGTGTGAGAACTGGTGAGTTAGCCGAGAGTGCTCCATAGCTGCTCACGGTGCTTGGAAGATCTCTTCGTTGTGCGGTCACCGCTTACAACTTAGGTCTGTGCACACATGAGTCTGGATGAGGATGCAGAAAGCTTGGTTCTGCTTCTTCCCAGTGGCTGCCCGGGGAAGAGGAGACATTGTACTGTAGAGCTGGGAATCGTTCCAGCCTTAAATATGATAAGATTGAAAATCCCATGAAATAAAATTTCAAAACATTGGCTCTGTGCAGACATTTTGCTCCATTTTTCTTACACTTGATTATTCTAATCAATGTTTTTCTTTTTTTTTTTTTTAAGAGATAAAATGATGTTTCTGAGCATGGAGGCTGATAACAGAATACCTTAGACATTTTGTTTATAAACTAGAGAAAATAAATATAATAAAATATAAATAAATAATAAAACTTATAAATAAAAGTTCATAAAACTTAGTTTACAAACTAGAAAAACTAACAGCTCATGATTCTGGAGGCAGAGTATCCACGGGAGCGGGTTCATTTCATCCTCCTGCCTCTGCCTCCCAAATGTTGGAATTAAAGACATTACACCACCATGCCCAGCTCTCATTCCTTTCTTAATTACATTTATTTTTCCATCTTGTGTGTTTCTATGTGGGGCATCAGAACACAACCTGCTGGAGCCGGTTTTCTCTTTCCACATCCTGACTCAGGTTCAAGCTTTTGGGTCAAACCCTGTTATCACCGAGTCCTGTCCTGCTGTCTCTTAGACGACTAATACCAACACAGCACAAATTAAGTGTAAGTTTTTTAACCAGATGATCTGTATTTTGATAAAATAAAGACAAAATATAGTTCTTATTAAAAATTATAGAATTTGTTGATGATATTTGTCTTTATTGCTTTATTGCTTATCCGCCATCTCTGGTCCATTAAAGAACCCCCAGCATATGTACTAATAATCCATCAGTTTTTTGGGTTTTTTTGTTTTTGGGGTTTTTTTGGGGGGGGGTTGTTTTTTGAGACAAAGTTTCTCTGTATAGCGCTGGCTGTCCTGGAACTCACTCTGTAGACCAGGCTGTCCTGGAACTCAGAAATCCGCCTGCCTCTGCCTCCCGAGTGCTGGGGATTCAAGGCGTGCGCCACCACTGCCCGGCTAATTCATCAGCTTTTATAAGCTTTTAACTTTGTGATATTAGCTTGCTAATCTCATCTTTTTATTCTTTTCTTTTCTTTTCTTTTCTTTTCTTTTCTTTTGGTTTTTTTCACAGGGTTTCTCTGGGTAGCCCTGGCTGTCCTGGAACTCACGCTGTAAACCAGGCTGGCCTTGAACTCAGAGATACGCCAGCCTCTGCCTCCCAAGTGCCGGGCTTGCACCGCCATTGCCTGACGCTAATTTTTGTCATTATAAAAGCATATTTACCAAGGTCAGAACGTGTTCTATCTAATTGTTTTATTTAACTGTAGCTTATTTACAGCTTTAAGATGTGCAGACGTCTAGCATGCAAATCCTCAAATGTGTGAGGCAGGTGCCTCCAGAAGCAGTTCAGAGGCGAGGAGAGCCTCTGTCAGCTGCTAGAGATAAACAGTCCAGCTTTCAGGACCAGCTCCTCTCAAGGTGCCAGGACCCTAGAGAAGTGGATTCCTGATCTGGCCCTCTCTTTTCCCATGATGGGCTCTGCTGGAGAAACCCAGCCCTGCCAACAGAGGGCGGTCTTGCTCCACGGCCCCAAGCACAACAGTTCACCTCCTACACGGTGCTGACCCTAGCTAGAAACAGTGTGAACCAGACACTAGACTAGCACGGCCCCAACTTCACGCTACCCGACAGTCCAGAGAGACTCGGGTGGGGCGGCGATAAATCCAGGTGGTTCGGGCATGAGCGGCTCTCACAGAGTGATGTGCGGGCTGGTCCTGTGGGTCCTGCCAAAAGTCCGCTTTGGCCTCTATGCCCCACAAATGACTGACCCACAAGTACACTCAGCACTGCAAGTACAACAGCCATTTGCAGCTTGGAGTCCTCGAAATTTGAAAATTCCAGAAATAGCTCTCCTTCACACAACTCCCTGAAGTGACACAGTCTCAGAAACGGAACTGTCTCAACGGTACACAAGAGTGATGTCACCAACACACTTCTGGATCAAAACCGGGACACTCTGCACTTTCCCAAGCAGAGAGGGTGACTGCTCAGTGTTCCTGAAGCAAAGGGACTGCCTGAACTGGAAGGGAACTAAGCACAAGACCTGTCTGTCTGTCTGTCTGTCTGACTGGGTGGGTAGGTGGGTATTTACTTTATTTTGTTTGTGTGAGACAAACTCCCATGTAGCTCAGGCTTACTTAACACCTGATGAGGTCACTATTTTTAAAGAAATTTGTTTAAAAGTATGTATAGGTGTGTCCATGCCAGCATTCGGGTATTTGCATAAGTGCAGGTGCCACAGAAGCCAGAGTCACCAGATCCCCTGGAGCTGGACATATAGATGGTTACAAGCCACTTGACATGGGTGCTAGGAACCAAACTCTGTCCCTCTGGAAGACCAGTAAGTGCTCCTAACCACAGGCCATCTCTCCAACCCCATAGACCACAAGCACTAAATTTAAAAAGTTCTTTCCACAGGGCAGTGTGGCACTTGCCTTTAATCCCAGCACTCGGGAGGCAGAGGCAGGCAGATTTCTGAGTTCGAGACCAGCCTGGTCTACAGAGTGAGTTCCAGGACAGCCAGGGCTACACAGAGAAACCCTGTCTCCAAAACCAATAATAATAATAATAATAATAATAATAATAATAATAATAATAAAGCAAGGTGTTCTTTCCACTTCAAATTTTTTCTTGCATTTATCATTTATTATTACTATTATTATTAATATTTGTGTGTGGGTGGGTGGGTGGTGGGTTGAAAGGAGAGAGGGATGGAAGGAAGGAGAGTGGGTGTGTACACAGACGTGATAGAAGGTCAGAGGACTTTTGGGAGTCAGTTCTCATTGTCTGCGTTGCTGAGGCTAAGACACCCCACCCCTTCTGATTTGGGTCACACCAGAACTCCAGGCTAGAAAGCCCAGGTAATTCTCCTGTCTCCAGTACAGACAGATTTATTTTATTTTTAATCTATTTTCTTTTTAATATTTATTTATTTTTATGTGTGCGAGTACACTGTCACTCTCTTCAGACACACCAGACACACCAGAAGAGGGCATCAGATCCCACTACAGATGGTACAGTACATGTAATAAATAAATCTTTTTTAAAAGGGGGAGGGGGAGCATGGTCTGTGTTTTAGCTGCTCTGACTTCTATCACTGGCGTGGATGCCAGGACAAGAAATGACAACATGGTCACACCAGCATGGTCACACCAGGTGCCTGCAGGATCTGAGCGAAGGAGCTTGTTTGCCCCAAACAAATGGTCACTTCATGATCATGGCTTCCTGATCACTCTCTAGATCACCCAGTGTCTCCACAGAACTAAGAGGATCATGGGAGAACACAGTAGTGGTTTAGAAGGCAGTAAGACCACATAGACAGTTCTGTGGATTTCCACAGCAAGGACACTTCGCTCCTGGGAGGGACAGAGAACGAATAAAATCAAGGAAGTGACTCAAAAGCAGAGAGCGAAAGGAAGAGTGGCCTGGGCAGAGGGCAGGGCATGCAAAAGAAGGCCGGGAAATAAGAGCTTGGCAAGGCCCAGAAAACAGGATCAGCAAGCTCAGGGTGGCCAGGCACGGTGGAGAATGTCCACAGTCCCTGAACTGAGGCAAAACTAGGTCAGCATGAGGGCGATGGGGAGAGCAAAAGGACTGTGGGTTCAAGAGCATCTGGGGGTACAGAGTGGATTCCAAGCCAGCTTGGAATACATGGTGAGATTTTTGTCTCACATGAACAAACCAGGACCAGTGGCTGTCTCAACAGGCAAAGACACTTGCCACCAAGCCTGACAGCCTGAATTCCATTCCTAGAACCACATGGTAGAGAGAACTGACTTCCAAACATTGTCCTCTGACATGTTTCACACACACACACACACACACACACACACACACACACACACACAGAGGCACCTAAATAAAGTGTAATTTTAAAGTAATTTTAAAATATTTTTTAAAAGAACAAAAACTTGGGGTTGGAGAGATAGCTCAGTAGTTAAGAGCACTGGCTGCTCTTCCAGAGATCCTGAGTTCAACTCCCAGAACCCACATGGCGGCTCACAACTGACTATAACAATAGTCCAATGGGATCTGATGCCGCCTTCTGGTGTGCATACATGCAAACAAAATGCTCATATACATAAAATACATAAATAAATAAATCGAGGAGGAGGAATAGGAGGAGAATGAAGAGGAAGAAGAGGAGGAGGAGGAGGGGGAGGAGGAGGAAGAAGAAGAGGAAGAAAACAAGAAAGGAGTTCAGAATGAATAGACAGGGGGTGAAGAAGCCATAGAGAACATACTTCACATCCAAAAAAAAAAAAAAAAGCAGCCTCCCTCACACGTAGCAAGTACTTACTTACACCTTCAGGCCTCCAGAGGTCACTATGTTCTGAGCTAAAACAACTGAAGCAGCTAACAGTGATCTGGAGGAACAAGGCTTCCTAAATGCTGGGGTAGGTCCTAGGGAGTCCACAGTAACAAGAAGTGAAAATAACCATGCAGCCAGCACTAAGTGAGTTCAAGCCCTTCCTTAGGATGCATGAGAAAGACGAGACCCAGTACCCTTAGGAAGAAGACAGAAGAATCGGGGCAGTCACACAGGGATGCTGCTTGGCATGACAGGCCCCCTTCATCTCCTCTCATGCCTGAGTGGGAATGCAAGACAGAACACCATACATGCAGTACACGCCGATAGTAGGGTTTTCCTGTTGCCTCCCCTAGCTTATCGGTGAACTAGACCAAAGGAAGTATCTGAGTTCTATTCAGACATATAGAGCTCAAATTCATGCAGTGGATCCTTCAAGTTCCAATTGGATTCTAACAATCCATCCTTCAATGAGTCCAACATGTAGGGCTCACACTCAGAGCATCGGCAGAAGCCTCTGTCCCTGGAGGGCCTGCTTGTGGAGCAAGGATGGGTTAATAATGCTGAGAGGCAAGGGGGCAGGGCAGAGGCAGACAGTGTGAGCAGGGTTACAGATTTCACATTACATCGCCTGCCTTTTCCAGAAGGTACTAACTGTATTCACATGAATCAAGGAGCAAGGCACAAAACTACACACACACACACACACACACAATCTGAGCATAATGGTACACATCTGTAATCCCAGGACTTGGAAGTCTGAGGCAGAAGGATTACCTCATACTTCAGACTGAGCTACATAGCAAAACCCTATATCAAAAGGAAAAAAAAGAATAAATCTCAAATATACATATAAATAAATAAACAAAAGTGAGGGGGAGAGAGGGAGCTGGCCAGACAGACCAGTGGGTAAAGTCACCTGCTGTCACCCTGACAACCCATGACCCACATAATAGAAAGAGAAAACGGATTCCCACAAATTGTCCTCTGACCTCTACAAGGTATGGTGGTATGTACATACATCATGCATGCATGCACACACGCACGCTTGCACGCACGCGCGCGCACACACACAGAGAGAGAGGTACACATGCAAAAAAATAACTTTTTAAAGAAAACTAAGAAAATTGGAGGCCAATGAGAAGGTTCGGTGGGTAAAGGCACTTGCCACCAGAAACCTGACATGGTAGAAAGAGAGAACCACTCCTCCAGGTTGTCTTCTGATCTAGAGAGAGAGAGAGAGAGAAAGAGAGAGAGAGAGAGAGAGAGAGAGAGAGAGAGAGAGAGAATAGATAAATACTTCTAAAACCTAAACTGGAATAGAAATTCACATCCGGGTTCAACCTCCTAACTGGACATTGAAGGAGGAAACTGGTCTCAGGGAGCCAAAGCTTAGGGCAAGCCTGCACAACACGCCCCAGAAGTGACACTGTCCCCAGTTCACAGGTGGGAATGAAGGCCCATTTAAAGCAACTGAGTTTGCTCAAGTGCTCACAAGTGTCAGCAGGTGAGGATCCAGCCCAATCGCACAGGACCATGAGCAAAGTCACTTTACCTGTCTGTGGGACCTATTTTTTCGGTTTTAAATGGGAACAGGATTGTAGCTATCAGTACATATAGGGCAAAATACACAATGAAACATAAAGTATGCCGACCATCTGAATGTCCTCTGCACCCCCTGTATCCCCATCAGCCCTGCCAGCAAAGTTTGGGCCCCTCCCCCCTTTCTCTCTCTCTCTGGTTCTCTCCGGGAGAGGACAGGTGCTGACAATGACTGCCAAAAGGACTCAAGACTTTGGCTCACCACCCTGCCTGGCTTGCTTGGCCAATACTCAACAGGATTTATAACGCATTTCCTGGAACATCCAGGATCTACTAGGACAAGGCCAACCTGAGGCAGCTGCCCAGAGGCCTTCCAACCCTTCTGCAAGACCAGCCAGCCCTTGTGGAGACTTGCAGTGCCATTGGCTCGGATCTGGAAGTGCCTGGAAGCTTACTAGAGGCAGACGGACATTGCTGGGAATGTCCCCACTCAGCAGACACCATCCACACCCAGATGGCCAGCAGCCATAGCAAGGGGTGGGGCTCCATCTCAGGCATCCCAGCCTCTACCTCAGAAGAACAGCAGGTCCAAGGTTGTGCCCATCTCTCATGCCAGTCACCCCTAACACAGAGGCTCATTCCCTTCAGGGAAGTGACTCTGTGGCCTCTTCATCTTGGTGCCACTTGACTTACTTAATCAGGACAGGTGGCATGGGCAATTGGCCTAGTCTCCTGTAGGAAAACTGGAAAATTACAGAAAACAAGGATGGCCCCAACTCCCAGGGACCAGAAGGCTCTGGTTGGGGCTTCTCTGCCATCCTCAGACAGAGGGCAAAGGTTTCTGTCCCTTCAGTGACTCCATCTCCATCATGGAGGAAGGACTCTGTGGGGAGTCAAGAGCCCTAGGGCCAAGTCCTGGATTGTCACTAATTATAGCCTGTGCTTGAACAGACCACTTCCCATGCTGGGCTTCAGTTCCTCACCAGTAAGCAAGGGGTTTGAAGCTGGAGGGCAGAGGTCTGATAGGATGCTGTTAAGTGATCTCACAGCCATGCAGGGCCAGGAACCAGTAGCTGTCACAGAGAAAGTAACAGAGCAGGAAGCAGGCAGCAGAGAATCACCTCACAACTGTCACTGAGCACCAAAGGAACCTGCCTTGGGCTGGGTGCTCCCAGGAAGGAAAGGGTTAAACCCCAAACTGCACAGGGAGAACTTTCCTAGACTCTTGGCCTACCACACAAAAGGGAATATTCAGATCCAGAATTAGGCCACAAGAAAGTGACAGCAACTAATCCCATATAAGAAAAGTTGCTAAACTCTGACTCTCAAGTGCACAAGACAAATGTCAGCAGTCACCACAGCATCACTGCCAGCAGCAGTGCTGTGGGCCCTTGAGTGAGCACAGGAGTTTGTGGCAAGCTCAAGTCCCTTGGATCCTTCCTTCCACACCAGAGAACAGACTTTGAGGGAAGTATCTCTCCCATCCCTTGTTTTGTGTCTGTTCAACAGACAGACACCAAAGCCAGGCACAGAAAGGAGAGTTTTGCCACTTTGGACCTTGGTCCCTAGACCTTGTAAAATGGTAAAGTAATCATGAGATGGTCACAGGGGTTTAAATGCACATATACAGACCCCTGCAGTTTGTAGTCGAGACAGTAAAAGGGTTACCCTGTGAAATAGACAATGGATTTTTATAGTAGTGAACTGAGCAAGCTTGGGCTGGCATCTGCTGTTCACTAGACCAGATTTTCAAGTGTTCAGGAACTGTTTTAGCCAGTTGAGCTTGAATTTTAAACACTCAGTAAGCTTTGCTTAGTGCCGCAGACCTATTATCCCAGTTACTTGGTGGCTAAGGTAGGTGGATCTCAAATTCAAGGCCTATCTGGACTAGAATGAGTTCAAAGTCAGCCTGACTAACTTGAAGACTCTCTCTCTCCTCCTTCTCTCCCCCCTCCTTTTTTTTAAAGGGGTGAGGAAATCAGTGGCTGAGTACTGTCAAGCATGCACATAGTATCGGATTCAATTATGAGCAACACAAAAATAAAAAAGGAAGTAGGGCCCAGGGAGCTGGCTTCATGGGGAAGGCATTGGCCACCAAGCCTGAAGACCTGATCCCTGAAACCTACACAGAAGAAGGAAAGAACCAATTCCCACAAGTTGTCATTCTCCACACACACTCCTCTCCCAAGAATAAAGAAATAAACATCATAACAATTTGTTGAAGAAAGAGGTGGCCCACGCCTTTAATCCCAGCACTGGGAGGCAGAGGAAGGTGGATTTCTCTAAATTCAAGACCAACTTAGTTTACAGAGAGAGTTCCAGGATTGCCGGGGCTACACAGAGAAACCCTGTCTCAAGAAACCAAGACAGACAGGCAGACAGATAGACAGAAGGCTTACTGGAAGTAGTTCTACTATACACATGGCCAAATGCTACAAGCCCAGGCTTTGGGCTTTGGAGATTTTGCTATTTTTCAAAGAGCTGACTGTAAACAGCCAGTCAGCCGGATGTTGCTTCAAACACCAGAACTTCTTACGCCCCTAAGAGCCCCATTGTTTCCAACACTCATTTTTTCCCATTTTCTTTCTTTCTTTTTTTTTTTTTTTTTTTTTTGGTTTGTTTTTTGTTGTTGATGATGATGATGTTGTTTGTTGAGACAAGGTTTCTGTAGACTTGGCAGGTCTGGAACTCAGCGATCCTCCTGCCTCTGCCTCCCGAGTGTTGGGATTAAAGGCGTGTGCCACCACTGCCCAGGCTTCCTTGTCCCATTTTTACAAACATCTGTGGAGACCTCTTGTGAACAGGACAAAGGACTCAAAAAAAAAAAAAAAAAAAAAAACAATAAAAACATCCCTTGATTGTTCTCAGGGTGGTGGGGCACTAAGAAATGAAGAGAGGTATTCCTGCCCTCTTCAAGTCATGGGTTCTAAACCCAAAGCATCTGGGAAGCACACTGCAGGCAGAACAAACGTGAAGGTGCGGGTGTGGTGAAGGCGTGGGAGAGGCAGCTAAAGCATACACTGTGCTTTGTTGAGATAATTGATTGGTAATCAAGGTTAGCTTTAAACTCTTCCATGGTGATCTTTCTGCCTCATTTTCCAGAGTGCTGGGATTATAGCTCTGTACCACCACACTAAGATAAAGGTGACTTTTTAATTGCCCCTTTATGCCAGGCATGGCGCACATGCCTGTAATCCCAGTACTTGGGCAGTAGGGGCAGGAAGATTGAGAGTTCAAGGCCAGCCTCCACTGTAGGAAGTTTGAAGCTGGCCTGGGCTACATTAGACTTTGTCTCAAAAAAAATTAAAAATAAAAATCTTTGTCTAAGCCCAACACGATGGTCAATATAGTTGTAAATCCAACATTCCAAGACAAATGCAAGAAAATTGAGGATGGAGAGTTCGAAGCCAACCTTTGCTACATGACAAGCGTAGAGTACAGATCAGTGGTAAAGCATTCTCCTGGCCATGTACAGAGAGCCCTGGGATTGATCTCTAGCAAAGAAAGAAAAAGAAATGAAGGGTGGGGAGAGAAAGTGGGGGAAGAAGATCCTAGGAATGATTATTAATGTAGAGAAAGTTTTACTCTCGTTACATTACAGACAGCCAAAAAGTTCACCCATCAGGCTTTCCTTTCACCACAATTTAGCACCAAATTTCCTTTTGCTTTCAAAACCCAAGCCTACACTGAAAGGGGAGCTTGTAACATCACTGAAGCCAAGCCTTCAAATCAAAACAGAGCTCTCAAAGACATTTGAAGAACAGCCCCGAAGCCAAGGTGAACAGAGTCCAGGCCCACTTACACTTCTATTATACTTCTATCTCATTACTCACTAAAGCCTTTCTGGGGATGATGAGCAGCCAACATTTTCCCCTTAGTACACGCCCTTGTTCTTTCTACCTTAGAGAATGCCAGGATTTGAATCTCAAAAAGGAAAGGAAAAAAAAATCCAAGCCCATCCCTGCAGGGAAATGGGGTTACCTTCAAAAGAACAAAAGTGAAGGAGACCTTAGACTCTGGACCTAACATTAGCAGATGACGGAACTAGGTCATGGGTCCTCTACCAGCATACGCAGACATGACAGAATATCATTCTTTCTCATGTGTGGGTTCAGAAAATCTCTCACCCCATCCTATTTACATCTCTTTTTTTAATGTGTGTGTATGTCCAAGCACACATGGGATCAGAGGACAGCTGGTGGCAGTCTATTCTCTCCTTCCATTATGTGAGTCCTTGGGCTTGGACTTAGGTCATTAGGCCTGATAAGAGCCTTTCTTTATCCTCAGAGCCATCTCAATGGCCTATTTGAATTTTCTGTTATGCATTAATATAAAATATAAATACATGTGTTTTTGAAACAAGGTCTTATTATGTAGCTAGAGATCTAGAGATCAAACTAGAGATCTTCCTGCCTCAGGTGCCCAAGTGCTAGGACCATAGGCATGTGCCCTGTCTTTGCCAGCTCTCCTGTTGATTTTATTTATGAGAGGATTTTATCAGGTTGGCCTCAAATACCTGGCACCCCTCTGCTTGACTTCCTAAGGGTTCATTTACCAGTTCTAGTGACTTCTTTCTTATTCTCTTTCTCTCTCTCTCTCTTTTCTCTCTCTCTTCTCTCTCTCTCTCTCTCTCTCTCTCTCTCTCTCTCTCTCTCTCTCTGCCTCTCTCTCTCTGTGTGTGTGTGTATGTGTAGGCCAGAGTTCAATCTTAGGTATTTTTCTCAATTGCTCTTCATCTTATATTTTTCTACTGCCATTGTGTGTACAATGTGTCTAGTTGCCGGGCATGGTGATGCATGCCTTTAACTCCAGGACTCAAGAGACAGGGCAGGCAACAGGGTCTCTGCAAGCTGGAGACCAGTCTGGTTTACATCATAAGCTCGAGGCTAGCCAGACTGACAGGTTAGCCAGTCTTAAAAGGGGGGAGGGGTTGGAGAGATGTCTCAGAGGTTAAGAGCACCGGCTACTCTTCCAGAGGTCCCAAATTCAATTTCAGCAACCACATGGTGACTCAAAAACCATCTATAATGAGATCTGGCGCCTTCTTCTGGCCTGCAGCCATACATGCAGGCAGAATGCTGTAAAATAAATAAATAAATAAATAAATAAATAAATAAATAAATAACTTCTGTACTGGCTGGTTTTGTGTGTCAGCTTGACACAAGCTGCAGTTATCACAGAGAAAGGAGCCTCACTTGAAGAAATGCCTCCATGAGATCCAGGTGTAAGGCATTTTCTCAATTAGTGATCAAGGGGGGAGGGCCCCTTGTGGGTGGTACCATCCCAGGGCTGGTTTTCTTGGGTTCTATAAGAAAGCAGGCTGAGCAAGCCAGGGGAAGCAAGCCAGTAAGAAACATCCCTCCGTGGCCTCTGCATCAGCTCCTGCTTCCTGACCTGCTTGAGTTCCAGTCCTGACTTCCTTTAGTGATGAACAGCTGACCAATCCCGCTCAGTCAGTCAACAGGTTCTCCAGCTCAGGAGTGAGGATTGAAAAGAAAGAGACAATTAGACAACACTGTAGCATGGCCTCAGTCAATTCTGAGACTGAAGGCAGGTTTACTTTTTCCCAATCCGCTTTTACACCATTTTAATTACATGCAAGCAATAAGGTCAGTTCTAGGTTGAGGAACAAGCAATACAACAAACACAAATAGTCAAGGAACAAACAAGGCAATAAACAAAGTCCCATGATCATTCCTGTGATCACTGTTTCTAAAGGCTTGTCAGGATGACTGGAGATATCTGATCCTACTTCCCTGACCTAGCCCAATGTCATATTCATGCCTGAAGCCTACTTCTTTGTTCTACCCTAAACTCAGATTCCTGCCTGAACTTACTTCCCTGCTCTAGCCTAAAATTAGATTCCTGCCTGAACTTACTTCCTTGTCCTTGGTCTAATGTCAGATTCTTGCCTGAAGCCTGTTTCTTTGTCCTTGACCAAATGTCAAATGTTCTTGCCAAGCAGCCCCAAAAGGCTCTCCACAAACAGCAATGTGGAAGTGTAAGCTGAATAAACCCTTTCCTCCCCAATTTGCTTCTTGGTCATGATGTTTGTGCAAGAATAGAAACCCTGACTAAAACAAATTGGTACCAGGAGTGGGGTATTCCTGTAACAACCTGACCATGTTTTGGGGAGGACTGTGGAAGGACTTTGAAACTTTGGGCTAGAGGAGTCATTCAATGTTAAGAGCTCTGTGGGATGTTGTGGACGAGCTTGGAAGATAATGTTGAGAACAGTGCAGAAGATGGATGCCTGGCTTATGAAATTTCAGAGGGAAGATTAAAGACTCTTAGTAGGGCCATTGCTACTATGATTATGAAGATTCTGTGGTTTTGGTTAGCTCAGGCTGAAGAATCAGCTGTGATGAACAAGATACCAGAACTACTAAATCGAAAACTTTCCATTACTGGGACTATTGATGCTAGTTAGTTGGAGCTAAGAAATTAGCGATGATTAAGATGAGACCAGCATCATTGAGGAGAAATCTTTTGGGAAGTGTTTTCTGAGAGCACAGCAGCTGCATTTCAGAGATAGCCAAGATTGTACCTTGTGCTATGGCTGGACTTGGTAATGTGTAAGAGTCACGCAGGTGGTACTGGTTTTGATGGCATGAAGGGATCACAAAGAGCAGCTGAAGCTCGGCACTGTGAGAGGTCATGGAAGGCCATTGGTGAAGGTTCAGCCTCAGTTGCAATTGATGGCCCAGGACTGAAGGGGTTATGCAAAGGAGTTGAGGCTTGGCACCATGAAGAGAGCTTATGAGAGACTATTGGTGAAGCCTAGTTACAGAGGGAAAACAGCAGTGTTTTGGAGATGCCAGTACCATGAGATGACCACCAAGAACAGCAGCAGCAGTGGAGTACAGGCATCTGGAGCCTAGAAGACAAGGTGTGTGCTACAAAGGGAAGAACTGGAGAAGTGACCCAAGCCCTTGGAGGAATCTAGAAGATCATGAGTGGATCCCAGACATTGGACAGTTAGAGTTTGCTTTTGCTTTTGATTGTGACTGTGCCCTGATATTTTTCCCTCTTGAAGTAAGAAGCTATTTTAGTGGAGCCCACAGTTAAGAGACTTTAAATTTTTAAAAGACTTTGAATTTTAAAAGATATTAGATACTTTAATATGTAAAGACTATGGGAATTTTAAAGTTATTTAGATCTTGGGGATAAATAAGAAAGTAAGAGCCTGGCAGTGGTGGCTCACGCCTTTAATCCCAGCACTTGGGAGGCAGAGACAGGCAGATTTCTGAGTTCGAGGCCAGCCTGGTCTACAGAGTGAGTGCCAGGACTATACAGAGAAACCCTGTCTTGAAAAACCAAAAAAAAAAAAAAAAGAAAAAGAAAGAAAAGAAAGAAAGAAAGAAAAAGAAAGTAAGGGTCGAGGCTTATTGGTGATGTGTTTGTGTGTCAAGTTGACAAGGGGTCAATTATACTGGCTAGTTTTGTGTGTCAACTTGACACAAGCTGGAGTTATCACAGAGAAAGGAGCTTCAGTTGAGAAAATGCCTCCATGAGATCCAGGTATAAGGCATTTTCTCAATTAGTGATCAAGGAGGAAGGGCCCCTTATGGATGGTGCCATCTCTGGGCTGGTAGTCTTGGGTTCTATAGGAAAGCAGGCTGAGCAAGCCAGTAAGGAACATCCCTCCATGGCCTCTACATCAACTCCTGCTTCCTGACCTGCTTGAGTTCCAGTTCTAACTTCCTTTAGTGATGAACAGCAATGTGGAAATGTGTAGAACCATGAAAGGCAGCCAGGTTTCTGGTTGAGCTAAGGTTTAAAACCCTAGCGACCCAGCAGGGGATAACCCTGCAAGGATTTGTAGGTATTTTGCCATGCTCCTGGGCCCCAGGCTCCTGACAAGAGGCCGCAGCTCTCCATAGGTCTGTGGCCATTAGTCACATAAGGGCAATGCCCCAAACCCCTCCACAGGTAGAGGATATGACCACAGGTCATGTAGCCTCAAGACAGATCTTCATTTTAATGAGGTACCTAAAGGCCTTGGAGGCTTAGCCAACAAACTCCCATTCACAAACACTCCTCCATGCAAAAGGTATTTAACCTCAGGCCGGCCCTGAGAAAGGGGGTACGGTTTTACTCATCCACTTTCCACCATGACAATAAATGCCTTAAAACCAAGGATTGTCTCTTTTCATTGGGATCTGCCATGGGGAGTGATGGAACAGGCCTTCGGCTAGCCTCGTCTAGTCTAGTCTCCCACAGAAAGAAGGCCTCTCAGCACTCCCAGCCACAGCCTCCACCAAGTCAAGCCAAGGACTCAGCTCCAGGCTAGATCCAGCCTGCAGGCCCCCACTCGGTTCTCAGCTCTTTCTCGGCATCCAGCCACACCTGTGATGCCCAAGAGTCTGAGAACCAAATGGTCTGGCCTCGTCAAAGGTCTGGGGACAACTGAGCTGGCTCCATGTAGTCCCTGGAGCCCCAGGCTGCGTTCCCCCACTGCCGTGTGGTGTCCCACAGCTTCTCACAGCCCAACACAAACTTCCCAAGTCTCACCTCCCCCAGTGGCCTGAGCCCTGGGGTGGACTCAGGACCCCATTGAACCCAACAGAACTGTAAGCTGAATAAACCCATTCCTCCCCAACTTTCTTCTTGGTCATGATGTTTGTGCAAGAATAGAAGCCCTGACTAAGACACCTTCCATGGTCCATACTTCTCCCAGAAGCCATGTGGTCTGTGGCCCGTGCTTTGGCTGAGGGCTATGTTGACTGTAGTCTGTACTGCCACTGGAGACTAAATGGAGGTCCTTGGCACAATGCTGGAGATCATGTGGATGTCCATGGTCTGTGCTGTTGCCAGAAACCATGTGGAAACCCAGAATCCATTGTCCCCACTGACTGGGAAGGACAAGGAAGCTGCTCTTGTAGTGTTATTGATGCCTGCAGACACAAGTTGGGAAAGAGGAACATAGAAGGCTTCTTTGACATCCCCCTCTTCCTTACCCCGCCCCCCAAAAGTAACAGACTGAAAAAAGAAGCCATTGAAGAGAACTCATAAAAACTGTGATAGAGAGGCTGGAGAGATGGCTCAGCAGTTTAGAGCACTGACTGCTCTGCTCCTCCAGAGATCCTGAGTTCAATTCCCAGAAACTACGTGGTGGCTCACAACCATCTATAGAGGGATCCGATGCCCTCTTCTGTCTGATGCTGTCTTCTGTCAGGTAGGCATATGTGCAAATAGAGTGCACATACACATATAAATAAGTAAGTCTTTAAAACTGTGCTGAGGATGCTGAAGTGTGGTTCTCCACAATTGATGTCTTCTGGCAGGGGTGTGGATGGAGAAAGGTTCACCTTCCCTTGGGGGGGGCTGGCCACTGGAGTCTGCCCACACTCCAGTGAGTATATGGCCAACACTAAATGGACTTGGTTTTGTTTTACTTTTCCTTCTTTTTCTTTTTCAGGGAGAGGTCACAACAGAGGGGGATTGGACATGGGAGGACTTGGAAATAAGCATGATGGATGTCCACGATGTGAAATTCCCAAATAATTAATAAAAATGCTATGTTGGGAAAGGAAGGGGAAGGAAAAAGGAAAAGAGGAAAGAAAAGAGAGAGAGAACAAAGCAGAGACTGGAGAGACGGCTCAGTGGCTAAAAGCACACAGAGATCTCATGTTTGATTCAGAACCTATATGGTGGCCCATAACCATCTATAACTCCAGGGATCTGAGCCCCTCTTCCTGTGGCACTGCATGGACCAGATGCACAGACACACATGCAGGCAAAGCACCTAGACACATTAAATAATTTTTAAATGTGTGTGGCCACATGTATGCCACAGTGAACAGCTCCGTGGAGTTGGTCCCCTCCTTCCACCTTTGACGTGGATTCCACGGAGCAGCACTGGTGCTCCAGATGCTTCACCCAGTCTTTACCTAGTGGTGGGGACCCCAACTCAGTTCCTTGGGCTTGCAGAGCCAGCTTCTCAACCCCTAAGAATCCACTGAGTTTTCTACAAAAATGATCAAGTTTTCTAGTTGTTGTTGATTCCTTTTTAAATTCCATATCAGATTTATTTACTTATGTATTTGGGGGAACAGAGGCATCCTACAGCACAAGTATGGAGGTTGGAGGACAGTGCTAGGAATCCAGTTCCATCTCCCCACCATGTAGGTTCTAGGGATCAAACTCAAGTCCCCAGCCTTGGTAGCAAGCACTTTACCCAGTGAGCCATCTCACTGCCTCCAGATGTTGTCGGTTTGTCTTGTCTAACAGCACTATCTAGAGCAATGTTTTCAACCTTCCTAATGTTAGGACCCGTTCCTCTTCCCAATCCTGTGCCCCTTTAATACAGTTCCTCAGGCTGAGGTGACCCCTAACCATAAAATTATTTTCCTGACTGATTCATAACTGTAATTTTGCTGCTGTTATGGATTGTAAATACCTGATATTCAGGGTCTCTGATGTGGAACCTTCGTGAAAGGGTTGTTTGACCTGTTGTCTGCAGTTTTGGAGGCTTGGTTCTTATCCTAGAAGTTCTGACTATTTTGTTATTTGTTTTTTGAGACTGGGCTCTAAAGGAGCCCAGACTGGCTTAGAACTCACCTGGTAACATAGCCAGGTGTGGTTTAATCCCAGCACTCACAAGGCAGAGACAGCTGGATCTGTCTTAGTAAATTCTGAGACAGCCAGAGCTCCAAAAAAAGAACTCTCTATGTAGCCAAGGCTGACCTTGAACTCATAACCCTCCTGCTTCTACCTCCTGCGTGGGTCTGCAGGAGTGTTCCACTACATCCAGGGTTTCAGTATAAGGTTGTTATCAGACTAGGGTCATTCCATTCTATTTCTAGTTGCCCAGAGATTTCATCAAATATGAACACAGAAATAAAATGCCAGCAAGGCCCTCTTTCCTCTTTTCTGGCTGGAACCATGCAGGCTTTTGCAGGGAAAAAAAAAAATGTTCCTGCTGAGCCAGGAAAAAAAAAAAAAAAAAAAAAAAAAAAGCCAAGGGATTTTTCAGAATTGAAGGTCAAGTGCCTGTAAAAGAAATTTTCCCAAAGGTTGCTTTGAAAAGACAAGGAGAAACTTATCTTCAGGGGGGAAAAAAAATCTAAGCATAGAGCTGGAGATATGGCTCAGTGGTTAGAATACTGGCTTCTCTTCCAGAGGTCCCAGGTTCAGTTCCCAGCACCCATGTGGTGACTCACATCTCCAGTTCCAGGGAATCTGACAGCCTCTTCTGGCAGACACATGGTACGCAGACTCACAAAGTACCCATTCATATAAATTAAAGAAAAATAGAAAATAAAATAAAAGGCTAAGCACTATCACAAGGGATACCAGCAAGTGTACAGAATTGAGAGGTGAAGGGACAGAAAGGCAGGAAACGCTGGAGTTCGGGCAGTTCCACTGATGGGCTGAATCAGCCAATCAGCCACCTCCATCTACTGTGCAGACAACTTGGCTCTCCCTGGCTTTTATTTCTTGCTCTTAGCTGGTCCATTTGCATGTGTTCCCCTTACTCATCAAAACCATCAATCCCATCTCCCCAGTCAGAGACTCAGTCTTCCCTGTGAGGTGTAGTCTCCAACCCCTACCCCGAGTCTTATCCCACTATTATCTGCCCATCACAATTACTGGCTGGTCCCCTCCATGGGATTCAGTCCTCCCACGATCTCAGACCACGTTAGGTCAAGAACTATGCACTCCCAGAAGTGCTGCCCCCTCTCAATCCCCAAAGCCCTTTCTGCCTCCCTTATAATCTGCCTATGGGGAGGGGTGCTCAAGACAAGAAGCTAAGAGAACTGACACCCAAGCTAAGAGAACAGGTGTCTTTTCTCAAGTGCCCATGCTTACTTCCAATTAAGGGTCTGTGAAGTGGCTGCCCAGTCATGAGGGTAGGGTGTGGATCCCAAAGAAGGTTCTAGGACCTATGGCAATTGTGGGCTTTACAATAGGTGGGTGTTTAACAAGCTGGGTGCAGGTTAGTAAGCAGTGGTCCCCACCGGTGGGTGGGTTTTACAAGCTCTCTGAATCTGCTCATCTTTAAAATGAGGTAAGGCAGGTGTGGGCTGGAGAGATGGCTCAGTGGTTAAGAGCACTGACTGCTCTTCCAGAGGTCCTGAGTTCAATTCCCAGCACCCACATAGTGGCTCACAACCATCTGTAAAGAGATCTGATGCCCTCTTCTGGTGTCTGAAGACAGCGACAGCATAGTCATATACATAAAATAAACCTTTTTAAAAAGTGAGGTAAGGGATATAAAAATACCAGTGGTTCATAGCCTTCCTAAGGGTTCAGTCCTTTAATACAGTTCGTGTTGTGGGGACCCCAACCATAAAATCATCCCCTTGCTATTTCATAACTGCAATTTTGCTACTGTTGTGAATCATAGTGTAAACATCCGATACACCGAATACTTGCTATGGGACCCCCACTGAGGGGTTGTGACCCACAGGTCGAGAACCTCTGCCTTAAGGGACCCTTGTCTCAAGCTGTAGTTGTACTAGGTGCCCCTGTCAAGGCTTTAGCTCAAGGGTTCCTCCCAGATGAGTGACTGAAAACTTTACCTACACTGGAGGACTAGACCTTGTGAGTTTGGGTCATTGCTGTAGCTGGGACTGTTTATATGCCTCTGCTCTGGATCCAAAGAAAGAGTCCTACACAGTGGGGACCATGTTGGCCTGTCTAGGGAATCCTGGCTGCCTTCTCAGTGAAACATCTCTCTGGTCCCTGGTGCCCTGGGGGAAACCTCTGTGTCTCCTCTAAGCAGACTCCATGAGAATTCACCCGTGCTCTGCTCATCTTCCTGTGCTCATGGCCTGGTGTCTGGCAAAGGTGGTGGTTAAGGTAAACAGTATAGGCAAGAATGAGCCAAGTTCCTTTGGGTTGGGTCACGCTGAAGTATCAGCTTCTCCCATCTCCCTTGTCTGTGAGAACTGAATCTATGTGGAAATAAAGGCAGGATGAGCACCGGAGGCCTGGCCTAGAGAGCATGGAGCCGCAGGCTTCATGTCATTCACACAGGATGAGCACCGGAGGCCTGGCCTA
>JADRCH010000009.1:1517742-1677471 GCA_019843965.1 Rhynchomys soricoides
CAGGCTTCATGTCATTCACACAGGATGAGCACCGGAGGCCTGGCCTAGAGAGCATGGAGCCACGGGGCTTCATGTCATTCACACGGATGTGACAGAAGACGCTGGCCACAAGTCAGCCATTCCATTCCATTCTGAGCCCAGACACTCACTACCCTGCTAGCCCTGGGCCAGACACCTCACTGGAGTTCCTGGCATCCACCGAAAGGACATGGAAGTTACCTTCCTTACCCATTTCACACAGTGCCTGTGTCGAGCCCAGAAGCTAAGAAATCATGAAAAGCTATGAAGGTGCAGGGGGTTGGTGCACTGGTACCGATTTCTGTGGAACACAGAGCCTTTCTTAGGGCCATCCCCGGAAACAAGAACCACAGACCCCAATCCCACCTGTAACAGAGACCTATCCCAGGCCTTAGGCTCAGGCCAACCTCTGCAGGATTCATCCCAGCCATGTACAAGGCAGAGTGGGACCCATACCTTCCCCAATATCCCAGATTTTGTTGTTGTTGTTGTTGTTTATTTGTTTTGTGTTGTATCATGTTTTGAAACAGGGTTTCTCTGTGTAGTCCAGGTTGGCCTCAAACTCAGAGATCTGCCTGCCTCTGCCTTCCGTGCACTAGGATTAAAGCCTGCACCACAACTGCCTACTTCCACCCCCAGTTCTTCCAAGATATCAGGGAAATAATCAGTCTCCAGCTCTAAGCTGTGTTCCAAGGAGGTTTATTAGAATTCCAGGGCTGAGAGCTTACACACAGGGAAGGAACACCATCACAGTTCGGCAGGCCTGCCCCATCATGGGTGTGGTAATGTTCCTGCCTCAGGCTTGCCTTTGCCCTGTAAGTGCCCTAAAGAGGCAGAGCGTCCTCTCCAGGGCAGACACACACACCAGAGGTTTCGTTATTTACCCACGAGCATCCTCCCCATACCTCTGGAAATGTAAAGCCAGACCGTCTGCCTGTTTTCTGACCTCAGCCGGAACTGGGGACCCGCATCTGGCAGAACCACTGTTCCCCCTGTCCATCAGTCTCTGCTCACCGCTCAAGCCTCATCACTAAAGTTTGGCATGAATAAATTCCAGCAGGTTCTTCAACTGATCCTCCAAGCACTGCTCATCTCCGTGGTTCTCAATGACCCAGTCAAAGTTCCCAAAGTTGTCCAGGCCACATTCTGACTCAGCATCATCCACCCCTGGGAGGAAGAATAGAGGAGTCAGGCCCCAGCCCTCCAGACACCAGGCATCCACCCTGTGCCTCTCCTCTGAGAACCTCTGTGAGGTAGGTGTGGCCTCCCACCAAGGGCTGAGCTCCCAGGCAGCCCCTGAAGAAATCACTCTGCTCTGGCCACTGCCTACAGAGAGAAGACTGGATCAACCACAACTGCAGACAACCCAAAAGGGTGGAACACTGTTAGCCCAGGCTGGCATATGCCAGACTGGAGCCTGCTGGGAGGCTGTGTCCTCAGGGCTGGAAGCCAGATGAGAGTGTGGCTCCTCCCACTCTTTATGGCCTTGAGAAAAAAACCTGACGTTTCTGGGCCAAGGCGCTCATCAGCCATGAGTACGGGAAGAACAACATCCACACAGTAGTTGTAAAGCAGGAGTCTGTAAGAGGGGGTGTATAACGCACCAGACCCAGGCTGGCCTGCCAGAGCACCTAAGAGATGTGCTGTTAGCTTTCACATTCTGAGTTTCACATTGGATCTGAGTGTATCCAAGGAACCTGGGGCAGGACAGAGGCCTGAGCTGCACTTCAGAACTGTCTGCAAAGCAGGTCCTGGGCTAGTACCACTGAGGCCCCTGGAAAACTTCCTGTCCAGTCCCATGGCTTACCCAGAGTTTGTTTGGTTTGCTCACCAACCACTGTCAGCCCTCAAAGCCTAAGGACCACAAGAATGGGGCCTAGCCATAGAAGTCCACTGGCCTTAGGCTCCCCTTTACAACCTCAAACTCACTCTCTCTAGGCCTAGAGCACAGGGGCGGCTGAGCTGTGTGCTGAGCCATGGGGATGAATGCTATTTGTTGCCTACCTGGTGTGAACACCCAGCCCCGTTGCTGTCGACTCTGCTCCGAGGCTACTACTCGGACTGTCTGTGTCACAGCCCCATAGGCCTCCTGAAACCACTGGATGTCAGATACCCTCCGTGTGTCACTCACCAGCTGCAAAGAAGAGACACAAACAGGTGACCATTAGGAAGAGGGGAGGGGCAGACGCTACAGAAGCCAGAGCAATGCAGCTCACTGAACAATCACCTCTGAGTACTGCTACCTGCCAGGCAGGGCGATCACTCAGCTGCAGTTCTTAGTAAGGGGCACTGAAAGTACTTACTATGCACTGTGCCTGGCACTGAGGATGGTATCGTAAGCAAAATACACCCCTGCTCTGCTCTCTTGGAGCTGGAACATACAATAGAGCAGGAGATGCAATAGGAGACACATGGCAGTTTTTCCAATAACTAGGGACCACAGTGCAGACTGATGAATGTCAGCCTGGATGTGGCTGAAACATAGTTCCTCTCCAATCCTGACCAACTCATTACCCACTCAACTCCAAGTGGCTCTATCCTTAAAATCCATGTAAAACTGGCCCCTTCTCAAGTCTCTCCCAGCTCTGGGGCCAGCCTGTCACTGGTCCATCACACAGGACAATCTACTAGGCCTCTCTGATTCAGCTCTTTTCCTGCCCTCCAGCAGCCCCAGCAAACCTGTTAAATCCTTTGTTTGGTTTTGAGACAAAGTATCACTATGTAGCCCTGGCTGGCCTCAAACGTGTTACATACCAAAAACTAACTTTCAACTCCCTGCCTTTGTTCCCTGAATGTTAGAATTAGAGGCATGTGCACCACATCTATAATGCCAGATGTGGGAGTGGTGTGTGTGGCGCGCCTTCAGGCTTGACAGCAGATGCCTTTATCCACTGAGACATCTCACCAGCCCCCGCCTGGCTTTTTTATGTGGGTTCCCGGGTATCTGAACTCCAGGACTTCCATTGAGCCATCTCCTGTCTCAGGTTCTCAACCCCACTCCAAGAACTATGTCCAGGTACTAAAACATGCTCCACTATTGGTCTACACACTATTAATCAATTAAATTGCCCTTTGATTCCTAAACCATGTCTTTCCTCTTCTCAGAGCTTCTCAGTGACTTCTACACTCTTCCAAAGCCTTATAAGCTTTGCCCTTAACCTCCCACATGCTACCACAATGGCTGCGTCTGAAGCAGCAGGAATGTGCCTCTCTCCAAACTTCACATCCCAGTCCCTCTTTCTAGAAAGTTACTTCCCTAACTATCCATTCAGCTCACTCCTTCCCTTCCTTCCAGTCATGCTCCAACCTCGCCTTAACAAGGCCTTCTTACACCTTAAAAAGCAGTCCTTAGATGGCGGGCTTTAAAGAGCAGTTCTTCTGGCCGGGCAGTGGTGGAGCACGCCTTTAATCCCAGCACTTGGGAGGCAGAGGCAGGCAGATTTCTGAGTTCGAGGCCAGCCTGGTCTACAGAGTAAGTTCCAGGACAGCCAGGGCTACACAGAGAAACCCTGTCTCAGAAAAAAAAAAAGAGCAGACCTTCCCCGGCCTGCCCACACCTCCACCGTCTGGTTTGCCCCACACCCCCACACCACCTACACTTATTTAGAACTCCTAGCTATAACAGGAAGTTCCTTGAAGGTAAACTCTTCATTCCATTTTGTACCAGCACATCCCAAGGACCTAGAGAGGTGCCTGGCAAAAGAAGACACTCAGAATTTACCACAAGGATGAATAAAGAAGACCCAGCATAGGGTGCTGAGATCTAGTTAGAACCTGGGCAGGTGGAAGCAGGAAAATTGGGGGCTCAAGGTCATCTTTACCACACAGAGATTCAAGGCCAGCCTGGGTTACATGAGATCCTGTCTTAGGAAAAAGTAAAAAGAAAAAGAAAAGATAGTGATGTATAATCAAGGAAGGCTTCCCCATGGAGGTGACATGAAAAGTGTCAGAGTAAATCAGGTAAAAAGGTCAGGAAAGGGCAGCCGGGCAGGAAGAAGATAAGCAAAGGTGTGATCTGCCCGGTGTGGTGGTACATACATTTAATTCCAGCACTTGAGAGGCAGAGGCAGGTGGATCTCTATGAGTCTGGGGCCATCCTAGTCTACAAAGTAGCTGCTCAGGGCTACACAGTAAGACTTTGTCTAAAAGGAAGGAAGGAAGGCAGGAACAAAGGAAGGCAGGCAAGAAGAAAAGCAAAGTCACAACTGCAAGACTGTAAGAGAAGCTGGTGGCTACAGCTCTGTTAGCATCCGGGAGCCCAACATTCACATCAAAGCTTGGACTTTGCTTTCGAGAGGGTGGGGAGCACCAGCGCATCCTAGATATGCCAGTTATATATGGTTTACTTTTAAAAAGCCACTCTGTCTACTGAACAGAGATGACTCACAGAGGCAAGAGACATCTGAAGAAGACTTCTGAGATGCTAGTGACGTGGGCAGAGGGTGGTAGTGAAGATGAGAGATGGCCACAGGAGAGGGCTGGGCAGAGCCCCCTTACCCAGATAGGCTGGGACATGCCTTCCACAATCTTCCGGCAGAAGAAGCCTGGGTCAGCCTGGCGCTTCTCCTCGCCCCAACAGATCATGTCCCTCCGATAGGTCTCCTTGTAGGTGCTCGAATCCAGAAGTCTCTGGAGGTCCAAGTCATGCTCCTGCAACACACAGTCCATCTATGACACAGCCCTTCCTAAAATAGGAAGAACCAGCCCTGCCTGGCACCACCCTGCAAAGTCACTAGCCAGCTTGGAGGGTGACAAAGGCTGCAGGGAGGAGAGCCCTACAAAGGGAGAGCCCCAAGACACGCAAAGCTGGGAGGTCTTAGATAATTCTGAAATTGTTTGACATGTGTGGTGTCGTTTTTCTCTTCTGAGGGGTTCATCCTCCCAACTGTTTCTGGCTTAAACTAATCCTGTAGTTAGTTTGCAACCCCTGGGCACAGCCTTAGCCTACTGCATTCCAATCAGAAATCTTGGGTTCTTCTGGCATCTTCTGCCTCCATCAAAAAACCCCAAATCAGGTGGCGAGGGAGATGGCTTAGTGGTTACGAGCACTAACTACTCTTCCAGAGGTCCTGAGTTCAATTCCCAGCAACCATATGGTGGCTCACAACTATTCAATGGGGTCTGATGCCTTTCTTATAGTATGTCTGACGACAGCTACAGTGTACTCATATACATAAAATAATTCTTTAAAAAAAATAGAGAGAGATCTCCCTCTTCCTCTCCTTCCCCACACCCAAGGTCCTGGCACTGGCTGAAACAGCATTGCTTCATTTGGTTCTGGGCATTCCTAGGACCTTGTACACCCAGATGAACCCTTAGACAAGAGGGGCTACCCTGACCCCCAGGGAGCTGCCTCTAGGCCTTCCCTCCCCTTCTCCAGAGACAATGACAAGCAAAGGCTCTACCCAGAAGGCTCCAGAACAGAAATGCATTCTCAAAAACATAATCCATAGCCAGGTGGTGGTGGCTCACACCTTTAATCCCAGCACTCAGGAGGCAGAAGCGGGTGAATCCCTGTGAGTTTGAGGCCAGTCTGGTCTACAAAGAGAGTTCCAGGCCAGCCAGAGATATATAGTGAAACCCTGTTTCAAAATAATAATAATAATAATATAAAGTAACAACAACCAAAATTCAAAAGAGATGCATTCGTGTACAATAAAAATTTCTTCTCCTCCCCTCTTCTTCTCCCTTTGACAGCCAGCACTGCAGTTCCCATGGTGTCTTTTCCAGCAGTGCAGAAACTCACACCCGGAACATCCCTCACAGCTGGAATACCCCTCACAGCTGGAACAGTGTTCAAAGGGGCAAGCACCTCATAGATGTACCTAAAGAAGAGCTGGATATAAGATCAACTATACTTAAACCTTCTTTGAGACAGGCTCTCACACCATAATCCTGGCTGACCTGGACTGTCTTTGTAGACCAGGCTGGCCTTAAATTCACAGAGATCTACCTACCTCTGCCTTCCAAGTACTGAGATGAAATGTATGCACCACCATGTATGATTCTAATTCTCAGTCATTAGTTTGGTTTGTCCCCACCGAATCTCCTGTTTAGCATTGTCCCCAGTATGGTGGTGTTGGGACATGGTGCCTCTGAGGGACTGTGGCTCTCAGGGAGGACTAATGAGTCCCCACTTCTGTGGAACTGGATTGGTTACCCTGAAAGTGGGTTTTTATATAAGGATCCAGGCCTCACCCCTCAGTCCTCTCACCATGTGATCTTTCTCTTGTCCACTGCCCTTCCACCATAAGGCCCACCAGAAGCGAAGAGGATACCAACACCATGTTCTTGGACCTTCAAACAACTGTGAGTAATATATCTCTTCTCTGTACAAAGTACCCAGTCTCAGATGCTGTGTTATATACCAAAGTCAAACTAACTAGGACATATGCACACTGCCCCGCATCTCGATTTCCGCCTACCTAACCATGTGTCTTGACAATTCATGTGACTAAATTTCTTTAGGAGAAAAGGTGCATACCTGTGTGTGTGCATGCATTTGGAGGTTGTCAATCTCAGATGCTGCTCCATCCACCTTGAGGTTTTTATTTTGATTTTGAGAGGTCTCCCACTGGGACCTGGACCTCACCAATTAGGCCAAGCTGGCTGGTAAGCAAGCCACAGAGATCTGCCCATCTCTGCCTCCCTAGTCCTGGGGTTACAGGTGTGCAGCGCCATGCCTGGCTTTTTATGTAGGTATCAGGATAGAACTCAGGTTATGGCAAGCATTTTATCAACTGCACCATCTTCCCAGGCCCTGAGAATTCCAGGGTTGCATCAGGCCAGCTGGGTGGCAGAGCATGGCAGTGTGTCATAGTTTGAGAAAGGGGATGACAGTACAGATCCTTTTTAGTTACAAGGCATCAGAGCTGCCAACTACAGACATCATCAGCTGCCTACAGCCCTTCCTGGACCCCTTCCTTTTCTTCTTTGTTTGTCCTTAAGATAGGGCCTAATATCCAGACTCACTTGAGCCAGTGACTCAAGCAGTAGCCATTGCTCCAACAGCAGGCTCCTCCCAGTGCCCCCTGGGATGCCACAAGCCACCACCTACCCGAGCATACTGCTCCTTGAGTGGACCAGAGAGCCGCAGGACAGCACAGATGTTACCTCCAAGTCTATGGGACAAGGAATCAGAAGCCAGTTAACCCTGTGCTGCCAACATTTTTCAGTGTCCAGAAGAGGAGACCAGTGCCTCTGTTGCTCATTTCTACCACAGGAAAGTCTACTCTCAGCCTCCCCTTCCCTCGTCCTCTTTGCTCATTAATAAAATAATAACATCATCTGCCCTACAGTCACATGGGATTATTGCAAAAGTCAAAGGAATATAAAGGAGCCCTGAACTAACAGGCAGAAGGTATTAAATAAGTGTCACGGGAAACACCAGGCTTGCTGATCTTCTGGTTGGATCAGGTTTCTGCTGGGACTCCAAACTCATTCTCTCAGAGCTACAGAGACCTTGGTATACACTGACCTGGTCTCCGCAACATTAATAATTTGCCCTTTGAGTTACACGGTGTACTTATAACCACTTCCTGTATGCTATACTTGGATCCAAGCAGTACCAATGTAAGAGTCACAGTTTCTACCTGGCACTGAGATGCTCAGGAGTGCACTTAAATACCTCATAGTGAAATAGGTGCTCCCCCACTTTTAAAAACATTTCTGTGGGGGTGTGGAGGGGTCAGAGGACACATCACATGAATTCCGAATCAGGCTTGACAGCAAGTGCCTTTGTCTGCTAAGCCACCTCACTAGCCCATGTTTCTTGTTCCAGATGAAGAAAATGAGGTTGAGTGAAGAAAGTTAACTAAAAGTAACATCACGGGTAATGAAACAGTAAATTAAAATAGCCAACACTGTGTTTCTGGCCAAGAATCCCTGTAATTCCAGTGTTGGCTCCTTTAGTTCTAACCATCCCATACAATGCCCATTTAACAATAGACAGAACTGGAATAGAACAGGTAAGAAGTCTATAGCAGATCATACACTAAGCACTGAGCCAGGTAGAGAACTCCCAGCAGCCTAACCCCAGCTTCTAGATTTCTGGATGTTCTGCCTATGTGTGGAGCTAAGGGCAGGTAAAATTTAGACAAAGATGGGATTATTTAGTGATTAAAGGTTTGGGGCAATAAGCTCTGCCCAAGACTCCCCTGAACCTCTTAGAATGACTGTGGTACCTAATACTTGGTGCCCTCACCACATTGGCCTTGGAGAGGAGGAGCCCCACCGTTCTTTCTTCCCCCTCTCTGCTTTCCTAGCCTAAGTTCCGGGGGTGGGGGGGGGAATGTTTCCTAGAATATCTTATCACTTAAGAAAAATAGAAGGGGGTTGTGTGTGGAGAGTTGGCTCAGCAGTTAAGAGCACTGACTGCTCTTCCAGAGGTCCTGAGTTCAATTCCCAGCAACAACATGGTGGGAACTAAATTCACAACCATCTGTAACGGAATGTGATGCTCTCTTCTGAGGTGTCTAAAGACAGTTACAGTGTACTTGTATACATAAAATAAATAAATCTTTGAAAAAAGAAAAATAGAAGGCTAGGGAAAGGTGAGTCTCATAAACCTGATGATCTTAGTTCAATCCCTAGAACCCAACCTTTAAAAGCTGGAGGTGGGCCAGGCGTGGTGGCACATGCCTTTAATTCCAGCACTTGCTGTTCTTACAGACCAAGGCTCCATTCCCAGCCCCCTCGTGAAGGCTCATAACCATCTGTAACTTCAGTTCTGGGGATCATGTGCCCTCTTCTGGCTTCCAAGAACACCTGCACACACCAAGGCACAAACCCTTACCCATCACATAAATACATCTTTGAAAATAAATAACTAGAAAGGAAGGACAGAATGAGTGAAAGGTATTATTTCAAGGCAGACAAAGCTGAATTTAAATCCTGAATTTGCTACTTTATAACCCTAGCAAACTTTAACATTTAAATCCTCAAAAATTCACCATGTTGTTCACTCTGGTCTTGAACTCCTAGGTGTATGTATGAGCTTTCCCTGATGCTCGAACACACACACACACGCACACACACACCAGGTTTTAGCTTCTAAGGGCTCCGATTTCTGCATCTGTGACACGGGATTGCTAATATCACTATTTGATAAAGAAGCTATGTGGGTTAAATGAGATGATATAGACACACAAAGCCTGGCATAGAATATTCCATAAATCCCTGCTATTGCAGGGTGTTCTGGGCAGATTTTCTTTGGAACAGACACACTCAGGACGTGGTCTCGACAAAAACCCTTACAGTCAAGTTAGTCTCCTTATCTACACCAATTACCTCACCACAATCGTGAAACAGGAATGGCACATTGAAGGTGTCTGGATAATAATAGTAACTCATGTTTGTTGAAGACAGAGCTACATCTTCAGAGTTCTGCAGAGGTTCTTTGAGGAGGACATGTGCAGACTGTTTTTTTTACTGGCCGTGAGGATCTACCTTCTCCTGCCCTGCGTCATCCTGTCCCTCCTTGCCCTCAGAGAGCTCCCTCCATCACTTGCGGTAGCGCCCTTCCTCTGCTGCGGAGCCCTGCACCCGCGGACCACCTGCTCTGCAGCCTCTCGGTCACGAAGTCCTTCCCGGATTTTCTCTTCCCGCTAAACAGCAGCACCAGACGCGGAGAGGCTCCGAGCGGGGCCATGGGGCCATCAAGCTTCACCAGGCCTAAAGCTGACACTTTGGACCCCTGAAATCCAGCCAGGCACGAAATGGACCCGCTCAGTAGGAGCAGAAGGGAGGAGGAATCCCGCCCCTTCTCCACACTACACAGCCCAAGTCGAAACCAGAGCGCAGAGAAAGGGCGCAGAAACCGGAAGGGAAAGAGTCTTGCAGCCTGGGATCTAAGGATCCCCCCCCCCGCAGCACGCACTTAGAACAGTCCATGCCCGCCCACATGTGACGTCATGACCCCGCCTTCTCGGCTGACACCCTGAACTGAGGAGGCAAGGCGCGTGGAAAGACTAGCCTCTCGTTCCCTTCTACACAACCGTGCAAACATAAAGATAAAGAAAAATAGTAATGGAGAAGGCACTTTCAAATCTGCCTTTTAATTTGTACGTTATAATTCATGCTCTAAAGCAAGTATGTGTTTGCCCGCACTAAAAATAGCTCTTTCCAAAGAAGTAACCAGACAATGACATGTTGGGTGTGTTTCCTGACATCATAGCGGGGGGAGGGGCTTATTGAACAGTATGCTATTTTACTTTTGAAAAGGTTTTGTAACTGCTGAGGCCTCCAGTCAGAACTAAGTGATCTCTTCTTCAGTCACATCTTCCTTTCCAAAGCTCTCCAGAATCTAGAGAAAGAACATCGGTGACATTAGTAGCTTAGGTTAAGAAGGAGCCTTGACACCACTCTGAACAAGATTACCCAATTTCCTCCGGAGACCAACATCCAGCCAGAAGTTGAGAGGCAGAATTAGGAGGGTTCTGACACCCACTTGCTGTTATCTGTAGATATAAATTGCTACCCTGCGTTTTTCTAAGCTTATCAAAATAAAGCCTGCAACCTATGACTGCCTCCACTGTACGGATTCTGCAAAGTCTTGTGAAAACCAAAGTGAAACATGAAGAAACCTCTTAGGAAAATCATTTCCCTGCATATTCGAAAGAGGCTCGGGGGTGAAGAGATGACTCAGATGTTAAGAGCACTGGCTGCTCTTGCAGAGCACCCACCTAGGCGCTCATAACCGGGTGTAACTCCAGTTCCAATGGACCTAAAGCTCTCCCTTAGCTTCTGTGGGAATTGAATGCAAGAAGTACACAGGCATACGGGCAAAACACATAAATCATTTTAAAATAAAGGAACAGGAGTGGTCAGGTACAGAATGAACAGACTCCGGAGGATCACCAGAACTGCACTGCACCCATGAGCTGAGGATGCCCCTTGGTTGGTAGAGTGCTTGCCTGTAGGAAGCCCTAGGTTTGATGGCCTGCACTGGAGGTGGAAGCAAGTTCCAGGCCAGCCTGGGCCACAAAACAAAATAAAATAAAACAAAGAGAAGGAAGTAAGAGGCTGGGTAAACAGAGGAAAACAGGATCTACAACAAAATACTTTGAAAACTTTAAAGCGTCCACTCACAGAGGGCTGTTTACTTGTTTCAAGCACTGTGATTTCATAGTTTGTAAGTCAGTACATTGTCTAGCCCCTCTAAAATAAACATTTCTCTGGGTCCCACTGGAAGCTGGCTCTCACCAGGCCAAAGAAGCCTATATAGGGTAAAGTCACTTCTGGCCTCCTGCTCACTAAGTCCTCATTCAAAAGAAATCAGAACTTCCACCCAGAATTCCCAACTTGCCTGACATAACTCACCCTCTCTCCAGCCCCACCCTGGAACCAAGTTTCCCTGAAATTCTAGTCCCAATCACAAAACTTCCTAATGTATTTGCCTAAGCCAGGCAGTGGTGGCGCACACTCTCGATCCCAGCACTCAGGAGTCAGAGGCAGGCAGATCTTGGAGTTCGAAGCTACAGAGTGATTCACAGCCATCTGTAACTCCAGTTCCTGGGAATCTGACAGCCTCTGCTGGCCTCCACAGACACTGCATGTGTATGGTGCACAACTATACATGCAGGCAAAACGCTCACACACATAAAATGAAGAGGCTGAGAGACTTGTGTCAAGGTCTAGACCTCTAAATGATGAGACCAGCTCTGTCTGGTTCCAAAACCAGATGTTTTCCAGTTCAGGGCATGGGCATTTCCAGTCCTGGACATGCCTGTTTAGCCTTCACAAGCAGGCCCAGACCCTTCCCTCTGCTTCTTCCCCCCAAACTGCATTCCATGCTTTCCTCGGATGCTTGAAAGTTTATTAAGTACTATCAAAGGCAGGGCCAGGCACAATTCGGGTGGAGTTGGGTGGGATCAAGAAATGAAGGGATGAATGGGTGCTCCATAAGGGAGACTAGCAAGCCAGGACTTTTCCCCTACAGTTAGAGGGGACCTCTATGAGCGGGTATACCCAAGACTAGGACTGCACAATCCCATATCCAATTGTTCAAGGTCCAGGGGCAGCTTCTTGAGGCCCCTCCTTCCCTGCCTCCCTCCTATCCCCATCCTTAGCAAGTCCCCACCCACCTTCAACCCAACCTGCTGCTGCCACCCTGTGGTCACAACCACACTTCTCTGCAAAGAACTATCTGTAACAACCAAGAACCAGGAGGAGCCTGACCTGGTGTGCATAGCTCCTCCAGACCTCAATTCAGGGTCTAAACTCAAAGACCAGAGTGTGTGTGTGTGTGTGTTGATGGAAGCACACTCGGACATTCAGCCTGATCCCAGCTGCCCTGGGCTCCTGGCCTGACTGTCCTAGCAAGCTTTGGGAGCCTGCACAAGTTGCCATTCTCTGGGCCTTTCTCCACCTATGAAATGATGCCCAGTAAAGACTCTTCCAGAGCTGACCGCCTACCTACAAGCCAGAGTCACTGAGATGTAATCTGGTAGACAGAGAAAAGGCTTCCCTAACCAGGAGCCCGAGGACCAGGGGTTGAAGCCGCTCTGTTTCTTCTCCAAGTGGCAAGTGACACACATAGATCCAGGGAGAGGAGCCAGAGAGATCACAGTAGGGCTTAATGAAGCTCAGGGAAAGTGCTGGCCCAGTAGGCCAAGGCTCTCACAAAATAACAGTAATTACTACACAGTGTAAGTTCAGATCTGACTGCGTACTTGACTGTGAGATGGGGAGACTACAGTCCCCTGTGGTCCAAACACTGCCTGGGTCATTGGGCGAGCTCTCTCTCTCTCTCTCTCTCTCTCTGTCTGTGTGTGCGTGCGTGTGTGTACATGTGTATATATGTGTGTGTATGTATGTGTGTTTCTTCTCCTATTAAAAGAGTCTCAGCCCCTTCAACATCTATTTCTCAGTGAGCTAAATGTACAGAAGAGAGGCCCAGCAGTGGTGGCACATGCCCTTAATCCCAGAAGATGCAGGCATATCTCTGAGTCTGAGGCCAGCCTGGTCTACAGAGTGAGTTTCAGGGCTACACAGAGAAACCCTGTCTCAAAAAGTAAAATAAAATAAAATGACAGAAAAAGACTTGAAAAGTTAATGGCCCCTGCTAGCCCCTCCCTAGCAAGATGCCTGGGCAAAGGCCCACAGCCACAGTCCAGAGCAGGCAGCCCTTTTGGACCTGACCCTCCAACACTTTCCTCTCTGCCTCAAGGCCCTGAGGCTTCAGGTTTCTGCCTGTGCTCTTGAGTCAGAATGGGATCTCACCAATGACCTCTGCTAGGCGCCTTCCCCCACAGAGTCAGAATGGGATTTCACCAATGACCTCTGCTGGGCGCCTTCCCCCCACAGAGTCAGAATGGGATCTCACCAATGACCTCTGCTGGGCGCCTTCCCCCACAGGGTCAGTGAAGGTTAGTGTCTTAGGTTAGTAACAACTTCTACCACACACACCACACCCCCCAGAGGAATGAAGGGGGGCGGGTAATGTCATGGTCTAGAGGCTGGGCTTCAGACCTTGGTGAAGGGGGAGGTTGGCCAGCCTTATTTGTCAGCCACCCCACCCTACCTCACCCCACCCCACCCCACCCCACCCCACCCTAGCAAACCAGCTTTCGTTTTCCCTCCCCCTTTCTTAACACTTCGTGAAGATGCAGTCATCCATTTGTCCCCAGGCTAGGAGGCCAAGTGTCCTTGATTCTTCCTTGACCGCATCCCATCCAGACTGGACCATGCTAAATCACACCCTCAAACAAGCACAGGTCAGCTCCCATTTCCCATCTCTCCACCCATTCTTTAGGCTTCAGAGCTCTCTGAATGCTTCCCTTGCCCTTCCTATATGGAAGAGTCCCCTGGACCCACAGGTTGTCCCCCCCCCCACACACACACCCAAGCTCACCTTTGCCCTTCCTGAAATCCCCTCCCCCATCATCAAGATCCTGCTGTCTCTTACCAACTGGCTCAGAGGCCACCCTCCAGGTCCTCTCCGTGCATCAGAGGCTGCCAGCATTTTGCTTGTGTTGAACTAATCCAGTTAAGTATGAGGGGCAGGAAGCAGGGCTGTAGCCAGGCTTGAGAACTGGTGCCCTCTCCTCCCTGTCTGCAGCTCACAGGCTCTGCTGATTTCCCCTAGAGGTCAGAATTAAGAATGCTGCTGGCTTTTGGTTTCATTTTACTTTGAAGTTACAGATGATTGTGAAGCACCACATGGATGCTGTGAATTGAACCCTGGTCCTCTGGAAGAAGCAGCCAGTGCTTAACTTCTGAGCCATCTCTCCAGCCCCAACAACAGTACAGTTGATGCTCTGTATCAAACAGTGTGCTCAAGTCTATGGAGTAAGCCTACCCCATAGTAAATATGTGAGCATGCTGGTATATGTTAGGTTTCAAAGCCGGAACAAACGGCGGAGGTGCTGAGGTGTCCGTTAACAATATGTACCTATAAGGCCATAAGCAGGACACTGAAGGAAGAGAAACTTGCCTTCTAGGTGCGCCAGCTTGGGCTACATAGTGAGAATTTGCCACAAAACTAAAAAAAGAAGGCCAACAAGATGCTCAGCAGATAAAGGCACTTGCCACCAAGCCTGACAACCTGTTCAATCCTACAAGGCCACATGGTAGAAGAACCAACTCTTGGGCAAGTTGTCCACTGAACTGCATGCACAATGTGGCACTGTACACTTCTCCACACACATAAATAAATAAGGAAGTAAGGAGGGAGGGGGGGAAAAGGTAATTTAAAAATTAAAAGACAAATGAGTCAGATTGTGTTAGCACTCAGGAGCAGAGGCAGGCAGCTCTCTCTGAGTTTGAGGCCAGCCTAGTCTACAGAGTGAGTTCCAGAACAGGCAGGGCCACACAGAGAGACCATGTCTAGAAAAACCAATAATAATAAACAAACAAACAAAACCACAAAAGAACAACATCCTCCCCACAAAAAAGTAAAAGAAGCAGTGGCCGCCCCTGTGGTTCACGCCTGTAACCAGCAGCTAGGGCCGAGGCAGAAGAACTACAAATCTGAGGCCAACCTGAGTTGTCATAAAATAACCAAAAGGAAATGAAAGAAAGCTGAGAGGAAAAAAGAATAGGAACAGGATAAGGAAGAAATTTTACAAAGAAGGGAGCTGGAGAGATGGCTCAGCAGTTAAGAACACCAACTGCTCTTCCAAAGGACCAAGGTTCAACTACCAGCAACCACGAGTGTCTGTAACTCCAACATCTGACACTCTCACCAGACATCCATGCAGGGAAAACACCCATGCACATAAAGTAAAAATAAATTAAAAGAAAAAAGGAGAGGGAGGAATAAGGGAAGGGGAGAGGAAGAAAGGAGCCTAGCGTGCCACATATGCTTGGAATCCCGGCTCTCGGGAGGGAGGCTGAGGCAGTAGGATCAGGCCAGCTTTAGCTACATAGTGAGTTCAAAGCTAGGCTGATTTTATGAGACCCTGACTCAAAAACAGCAGGGCATGGTGGTACATCCCTTTAATCTCAACACTTGCAGAGGCAAGCAGGTCTCTGTGAGTTCAAGGCCAGCCTGATCTACATAGTGAGTTCCAGGACAGCAAAGACTACATACCTACACAGTCTCACCTTTCCCCCATCCACAAAAAGAAAGAAAAGAAAAGAGAAAAGAAAGAAAAGAACCGATGCAAAAGAAAATGTTCTGAGCATCTGCGGGATTTTCCTTGCTATTCCGTAAACCTTGCAGTGTAACAAACACTTAGCATTTACATCACACTTCGTAGCATAGGGAAAATGTGAGCACCATACCCTTCATATAGGGGACTAGAGCATCAACCCCCAGTAAACATCCACAAATGTCTGCTCCACAGCTTCAAGAGCCCTGACATGGATCTCACAGCAACTCACTAAAGAGAGACACTGCCACTCCCAACTTTCATGAGAGTCTGGCTGAGCCCTAAGGGAGTATGGACATCTCACCCACGGCCTGTGGGTGATCAAGTTAGAAACCTGACACACTAGGTTTTCTGACCCCAAACTTACTCAGGCCAAAGTTCTATTTAGGTCTCCTGAGCTGGACAGTGATAGAAAGGAAGCCATCCCAGGGGGCGGGGCAAGCAGACTCAGAATTCTAAATAGGATTCCGTGGCTCAGGCAGATCAGAGATGAAGCAGCAAGGCTGGGAGAGACCTGGTGTGTCTGGATTCAGGACATTGCTGCACTGCAGTGGAGAAGCACCTAAGCCCTTGTTGTAAGCACGTAAAGGGACAGACACATCGGTGGCCTAGAACAGGGATGAATATAAAGAGCTCCTGCACCTGGGTGCCTCTGAGAGGTTACCATGGCAACAGCTAGCTAGTCCTGAGGTCTGTCCTTGGGCCCAGCAGAGGAGACTGGGAGCAGCTCTCAAGGGTAGTACTTAGCCTAACTCACAGGAGCTAATAGGGACAGACAGGATTCCACTTGTCATTCTGTCACAGGTGGAGGGTGGGAAGGAGTGTGGCCTGGAGGCTACAGGAAGCAGAGAGAGAGGCAGGCATAGGCTAGTGGTGAAAGGCTGGGTTGAGGGCATGTGGGGAGCCTGGAAAGGAGGTGAGAGCAGATAGAAGCAGGATCAGAAGGGAGAAGTAACAGGCTGTGGCCCCCGTGAAAGCAGTTTGGGGACTGGCTAAAGGAAAGATGTTTTCCACTTAAAAGTAGAAGGTCCTGCAGAGGGCACTGGGGGCACAGGACTGTAGTCCCAGCCCCTCGGGCCCCAGAGGCAGGAGGATTGAAAGTCTGAGGCCAGCCAGGGATACACAGTAATATCCTGTCTCCAAATAAAAATGGCAAGAGGTGCCGCTGGGCAATAAAGCCTTTGCCTACCACACAGGGAGTCCTGGGTCTGACTCTAAAGAGAAGGGTTGGGACAAGGAGGGGAGGAAAAGAGAAACAGGAGAGAAGACAGGAGGAGAGGGGTGAGAGAAGGGAGGAAGGAGAATAGGAGAGGTGGGAAGAAGGAGGAAACATCGGAGAGGAGAGGGGTGAGGCCCAGCTACCCTCAACTCCAGTGACACCTTTACAAAGCTCCCAGGGACACTCAGGGCAACGGCCCCCAGGGAAAGGATGGAAAGCCAAGCCAAACACCATGAGCTTCAACTAGACAAGTCCCAGCACAGACCCTAAAGAGCCAACAGGGATCACTGGGGTCACTCTATCCTGCAGTGCTGTCCTTGGGCCCTCAAGCACTGTGGGAAGGAGCAGAAGGCACTGCCTCTAACTCTTCTCAACACTTCATCCTACACACAGGCCCCAGTCAGTGGAGCACCTGAGGTCACTCCTGAGTGTTGCTGTAGGTTGTGAGGGTGACAGAGAGAGGGGCCTCAGGGCCTTGGTGGGTGTGAGGCTCTCCCCTCAACCTGGTTCCCTGGTCTTCCCCAACATGCCCCTTGGGTTAATGGCTTTCCTATCCTTCCTAGCTTGGACGTTGCAGATACAGTTCGGCTTATAAAGCCCTGAGTGTGTAAGAAGAGGAAGGGGCTAGAGGGACTCTGAGACCCCAAAAGTTATTAGCCAACAGAAATGAGCCTGTGACATGGAAACCAGAGGCCAGAGAACTCCATATCAACACTCTCTAGGAAACCAAGGCAGGCCTGTGTATCCCCTATCTCCAGGTCCTGACAGACATGGCATCCTGCCTGCCTCTGGCCTTGAGCTCTCTCCCAGCCACCAAGGTCACCACATCTGTGGAAGCAGGATGATCTTTGAAGTCCTTAGATTGAGCAACAAAAGCAGGGTTAAACCTGCCTTCCTTCTGAGGGACACTGGTCCAGAGAGACATGGAATACAATTGTCTTCCTAAAACAGAAGGCTCCTTCCTGAAGCCTCCAGCCTAAAACACTGACCTGTGTGAGTCTAACCAGAGCTCCTCCTACTGCAGATTCTATGCATATTAACGGATCTACAGTCCTAGGGCCTCACTGGCTCTGATACACAAAAGACTTTTTTAAAAAATGTCATGGGTGGGTTTTTGGGTTTGATTTTTTTTTTTTTTTTTTTTAAATGTATGTTTGTGTGTGTACCTGGTGCCCACAGGGCCAGAAGAGAGCATCAGATCCCTGGAGACGGAAGTTACAGACAGTTGTCAGCTACCATGTGGGTGCTGAAAATCAAACCTGGGTCCTCTGAAAGAGCAGCCTGTGCTCTCAATGGCTGAGCCATCCTTCTAGCCCCACACAATAGACCATTTAAACGTTTGTGGAATGAGCCACCCTTTCCACCTGTCATGTCTAGCATTGAAATTAAGCCACTGTATTCAAAGTCTTTAAACACTGAATAAAAGTATTGCTAAATAAGTCAGAAATTGATCCCAGCACCTTTCTAGAGCCTACAGTCCCCAATCCCCTCCTTAATTGACCCGGCCTGAGTAGTCACTGCCCCCTACAGACCCTGGGAGATCTCCAGGTCTAGAAGCACAGTGTGCTACCAATGACGTAGAGGTTAGAACTGAGGTGGCGTCCTAAAGAATAACCAGGGGGATTCTGGAAATTCTTGAGAGCTAGTCAGTGGGTAGGGGGTCTGGGGTGCAGGGTTAGGTGATGGGGGGGGGGGCCGAAGTCTAGAGAAATGTGAAGCCAGAGTGCCACCTAGTGGCTCCCTCACCTCTGCAGACCCAGGCACCAAGCTAGGTTGTTGTCCTCCAAAGCATGCTCCAAAAAAGGGACCAACTCTTGTTTGGCAGAAACAGGATGTTTGCTTCCTTGCTTTATTGACTCCATTCCTCAGCCCTTCGGCCCTCTTTCTAAAGATAAGAACACCACACTTTGGAGGATGATCTGGCCTGAGGCCACCCAGCCTGAATTGTGACACAATTGGTGGTTGAACTCAAGGCTAAGCTCCTTGGGAAAGGTGGGTGAACATGGGGAAACGGAGGGGAAGGCGGAGGGCAGAAAGGGAAGGTGGACTGCAGTGTCTTGATTGTGCCTAAACACCGGAGTGGTGACTGCAAGGTGTTCTTTGCATTTGGAGACCACCTCAAGTGACAGAGCCCCACCATGGTATACAGCTCAGGTGGGGAGGTGAAAGCCTCAGGAGGCATGGTGAGGGCTCCTCAGGGTTAGGGACAGCTGTCTCCAAAGCTGACAAAACCCCAGGGCAAGTCTAGAGCTAAGTCTCCAACCAGCAGCTTCAGTGCAGGCTGGTAGGCTCTGCTGTGGACCCGGGATAGCCACAAAAAAGGACAGCTCTCTGGCTTTAGAATAAGAGTCCTCCCCAGCAGGTCCCTACTATGCTTAGTACCCAGGGCCTTTATCATTTGCATATATTTGCTTAAACAGTTCAGTATCACCAACTATGGCCTTTTTTTTTTTTGTAAGCAAAAGTGGTACCAGTGCAGGGCCAAGTGCTTTGCTCTCTTCTGGGAAGGACATTCAAGGGCACTAATGAGCCATGAGGGGCCCGTTGGACAGTGGAAGCATAGCTTCTAGGGTCACATAATTCCAAGGATCTTGAGCTGGGTGCATGCCAAGGCTGGTTGCAGCAGAGGCAGGCTCAGCCTTGGTGGTAGTGGTGCGAATGGTGGCTGTGCTCCTCCCTGGGCCCCACAACTCTGGGGTTCCAGGAGTGCTTCTCCTTCTTTCTTGACCTATGGGGAGACAAGGAAGGAGGCAGAAAATGGCCTTTAGGAAACAAAACCACGAGCTGAGATAGGGACCCTAAGGAGAAGGAGCTGTGTTCCTCTGGTGGAAGCCAACTCAGGCAGAGGCCACCAAGCACAGGAGAAACCTGGGTTCCAGGATGAATCCATTGGAGGAGACAAGAAGGGGCCCTCTATGTACAGGCAAAGGGAGTCCTAGCTCAAAATGGGACCCCTCAGGACCACTGCAGTCCCTCATGGGAAGATAAGGGATGTACCCAGAAGCTTTCTCTAAGGCCTGGGGATCAGAAATGAAGAGACGGACTCAAGCTACAGGCCTCTTCATTCAGGGCCCCAACGCCTTCAAACCCCTCAGCTACTCCCACCTCCGGCCCACCCCCAATTCCCACCTCTTCTTCAGTGCCTTGTCTCCAAAGAAGTGGCTGAAGATGAAGTCCTCAAAGTCATCCACTTCATCATCATCACCTGTCAGTTTCAGTGCCACCTCCTCCAGGCTGTCCTCTAGGGCATCCACAAAATCCCTGAAGCGAAGGCGGTCATGCCTGAAGATGCCATCTTCTCCAAAGTAAGCAGGTGAGAGGGGCAGCTGTTTGGTCAGCTGCCCAGCCCAAGGCAACCGAGCCAAGTATTCTCTCAGCACAGAGGCCAGCTCCTGCTGCCGCACAGGGGCCAGCTCCACACCAAAGAGGGCCAGGCCCTCTTGCCGGGCACAGTTGGCCACACCTGAACAGCCCTGAGGGGGCCTGTACTTGCGCCTCAGAAGCTCCTCCCAGGAGGACAGGGCATCAGGGCTGTTGTCTTTCCCCCAAGAATGCTTCTGCCTTTCTCCAGAGTGTGGGTTCCCACTTTTCCTAGGGTGTACCTTGGGGTCCTGTCGCTTGCCATCCTTTCTGCTCCCCGATTTTTCCTCCCACTGCCTGTCTTCCTTCCAGCGCCCTGAGAGATCCCTGCCCTCATCCCTCCAGCTCTTCTTCCTCTCCGGGCCAGACTCCTCCTTCCTCAGCTTCCAGTGCTCAGCCTTCTGATCCTTCTGCCCCCCACGCCACTTCTCCTTCCCACTCCACTCCCTGGGATTCTGGAAGTGAGGTTTCTTCTGGTGCCAGGCCTCCGAGTCATTGGAGGATCTGCCAGTGTTAACACCCTGATTCTCTAGGCCCTGCAATGTCTGGGCCAACATGTGACCAAGTTCAGCCAGGCCAGCATGAGCTGGTGCTCCTTGGCCAGCATCCTGCAAGCCCCTCTGCAAGTCCCGGTGCACAGACCCCAACAGCTGCCACTGTCTCTGTAGCTCCTGCCTTAGGGCCTTGGCCTCAGCCTCAAGCTGCTTATGCTGCTCCAATAAGCTGGGATCTGGTTCCTGACCCTTGTGGCCTTGTTCCTTAGTGGCCTTGCCACCCTGTGGACTTCCACTCCAGTTGAGACACACCCCATCCACACCCCGGACACAGTTAGCCTCTAGCCCTTGGAGTCGGGCCCTTAGCTGCTGCAACTCTGACTCTAGGGCCTGGTGGGAGGTCTTGCCCTGCTGCAGGGCTTCCCGGAGCCGGGCATTCTCCTCCTCCAGCCCTTTGGGCTGGTGCAACAGACTCTGAAGCTCTTCTTTCTGAGCCTAGAATGTAGTTAGAACAGAAGAAAACAGAAGAGGTCCTTGTCAGGGTAGGCATAATGCCTTCTACACCACTTCTATTCTATTAGAGTGGGCAAGGGCTAGAGATGCAGTTCTGTTGGGAGTGAGCTGCTCCGTGTGTGCAAGGCCCTGTGTTTGAGCCCCAGTGCTTCCTGGGAGAGCCAGAAGGGTTCCTCCTCTTCTCCACCCCTCATCTGAGCCAGTTCTTGAGATGGTCAAGTTCTACCCAGCATCTATACCTTTGCAACAAACACATACTCTTTAGACCCAGCATAGCCACTATCTAGCCCTCCTTGTCCCTCTTCCACGCCCTATACCCAGAGCAGACACTGTGCATTGATCCTAGCACTTAGTATGAGCTGTGGCATGTTATAAGATCAAATGGGAAGATCATACTCATTACTCGGGTGACCCGACATATAAAACAGGTACACCTGCCCTAACATAGTCCTTAGCATGAGGGAGGTAAGCAAGATCAAGAAGAAGCCCTCACTACAGTGGCAAAGGGGGAGGCTCCAGGGTCAGATGAATAGGGAAAATTCCTTTTGGGGGAGCCCACTAGGACATACACCTGGGTAAAGGTGGCCAGATGAAGCCCTCCCTCTTGCTAGGGCCCACCTGCAGCTGAGCCTGCAGCAGCCGGATATCCTGGTTCTCCTTGGCCAGCTTGTCCAGCAGAAGCTCCATGCTCTGCAGGCTGGGGACACTGTCTGGTGGCACTGAGGCCTGCAGGTGCTCTATCTCATCCTGACAATAGAAGAGCAGCTACTTCATGCTCCCTCCCAGGCAGGGCAACCCAGCTCCTCCCCACCAGCACCCCCTCACCCACCTATGGAAAACCCATTCTCACCTGCCTGTTCCCCACCGTCTCTACCAGCTCAGTCTCTGGCCCCGTATCTGGAAAGACCTGCAACTCGGCTTCCTCCATGGGTCCTGTGGGTAAGTAAGCGTCTGAATCTAGGCCCCTGGTCCTCAGAGCCCACCACCCTCTTCCAGTCACCCCTCTTTCCCCGAGCACACCCCATGGCTCATAGTCCTGCTGAGTTAAAGGAGCAAATGTCACCCTGCACAGCTGACAAGTTCAACAACTGAAGAGATGAACATGCAACTCTGAACACCTGACCTGAGAGCCTCCCCCATATAATACACAGTACCACCCAACCCAGAAAGAAAGCCAGGTGTCTCCTGCTCACCAGCCTCCGGCTCCAGCAGTGCACCTGAAGATGAAGACAGTCTGGTGAGGCCTCCGGGAAGCAGGGAGAGGTAAGGGCAAACACGGCAGCAAGACTGGGTCAAAGGACAGACTGGAGGCCCAGCCAGTAGTACTCACCAGAGAACAGGAGAATCCCCAGGCCCAGAAGAACCAGGGCCCCCAGGAAACACATGTTGAGGGAGATGCCCAGCTCTCCACCTATACCCTCGCCCTTGGCCTGGTCCTCCACATCCACAGGTACCATGGGCTGGGCTGGGCTGGGCTCCCGGCCCCTCCGTCTCCGCAGACCCTCCACATCTACATCAGTGTCATCGTCACTGCTGGAGCAGCGATGCTCTTTCCAAACTAGAGGAAGGGAAGGGGATAGGGCAGTGAGGCAAGCAGAGGTGAGCACAGAGACACAGGGAAGAGGAGGAAGGCCTGGTAACAGAGACGGCACATGAAGACTGTCCACTTAGGCCCAGGGGCTAACGGACTGGCCCTGTCCAGTCACTGACAAACATCTACAAACACAAGAGCCACTTCTATCCTAAAAGCCTCCTTCTCCCAGTATGTCTCACACCAAGTATCCACACAGGACGCCACCCTCCTGGGTCCTCTCTAAACTCCTTGGCCACTATACTCTTTTGGCTTTTCCCAGCCCTTTCCCCTCATAACCTCTCACTCAATCCACTGACCTCTCCTCTGAGGCCTTCCTAGCGTTCCAGGCTTGCCTCTCTGACTATAGGTCCTCAGGCACCATTCTTCTGGGTACCCCTCCTTGGGGAGACATTCAACACACTACCCACCAAACCCATCTTTCCTAGTGTGTCCCCCTACCTTGGGTTCAGGGAGAAGCACACCCCTGCCTTTTTTGGTTACCCTTAATCTTCCCTCTCTATCCCACGTCAGACAGTCAGACAGTTCTCCACTTGATGGCCTTCATGGTCAGTAGACTCTCTTTACAGGCCTCACAGTCCCTGCCTTAGGTCCCACCTCGGCCTGACTCCTGCAGCTTCCCCTTTAATGGTGCCAGACCCCAACCTCTTCCTCCCCTGGCCATCAGACAGAGATGGAGGGTACGGGGAGGTGTGTCTTCTGTCTCCTCTGCCACTGCCTTGGACAGACTGTGGACTAGCCCCAGTCTCCTGTCGATGCCAAGTTCTGGGATGTTTTCTCCTGACCTACTCTGCTCAAGACTCCTCTCAAATGGCACCTCCAACTGTCCCTGCCTCTCCTTCATTCTTACCCATCATCACCTGACCAAGCTGTCTCCCTCCCATTCCTTCAGGAACTGCTGAATTGCATGTTCTTTCTGCATCCCTTAGAGTCTGACTGGATCTTTGGCTCAGGCTAGTCAGCTTCTTACAAAGTCCCCGAGCCTCCCACCTTCTCTTGTCATGGGTCCAGAGCCAGCACAAGGAAAGGACTCTGAAAATAAGGCTATGTTCTAGAACAGGTTCTCGACCTGTGGGTTGTGACCCTTTGAGAGTCAAATGACCTCACAGGGGTCACCTAAGACCATTGGAAAACACAGGTATTTACACTATGATTCAATTACAGTTATGAAGTAGCAACAAAAATGTCATGGCTGGAGGTCACCACCACATGAGGAACTAAAAGGGTCGCAACATCAGGAAGGTTGAGAACCACTGCTCTAGAAGCAAGGAAAGAGGACATGGGAGAAAGAAAAGAATCAGCCAGACATGGGCCCTCACTCCCTAACTTCTCTTGTCTGGAGCTACAGACAGTTTTGAGCTGGCATGCAGGTGCTGGAATTGAACTCAGGTCCTCTGGAAGGACAGCTAATGCTCCTGACTGCTGAGCCATCCCTCCACCCTTCCATGCTTTCTAAAAGGTGGGGAGCAAAAGGCAAGATGGCCCCTCACCTGCTCTGGGACTTGAGGGCAGGTTCTGTGGATGGCTTTCACTCTCCAGGTCCTGTGTGTCTGGTCCAAGGCTTGTCACCACAGGAGTCTCCTGCAAATCTTCCTGGACCCCTGTGTCTCCAGGGGGCTCCGTCCCATGACCATCGCCTCCCAGAGTGCCCTGGTGTGGATGGAGCTGTGAGGCGTGCTCTCCCCATTCTCCTCCCCGCTCCAGGGAAGCACCTCACCTTGGCCTCAGACCCCTCGGGCAGAGCAGTACTTTCACTCTGGGAACTTTCAGGCTGGAAAAGTGTCTCTGTGGTGGAAGACAACCCACCGCCCTGAACTGAGCTACAGTGCGGCCCTCTACCACCCACAGGCCCTGACCACTCCAGTGTAGCAGCTCATAAGGCAAGACTAGCAAGCAACTAGCCTAGGAGATCCCCCTCCCCCAATTAAAAAGATAAAGACAGGTTACACCCGACCCTCTATAAGCCCCATTACCTTCACTATCCAAGGTCCCAGCTAATTCTTTGCTATCTGCTTTGGAGGAGTCCGGAAGGGCCTGGGGGACTCCCTCAGATTCTGAGTCCATCCTGGGTTCTGGGCCCAGAGTCTCCACAGGCAGATTCTGGCCAGAGGGAGGTAAGAACTAAGATACTTTGTCAGAACATCAGGACAAAATCAGGAGCAGAAATTCCCTGATAGGATCTGAGCGGCTAGCTGTACTCAGATACTACAGCCCATATCTCAAAAACTGCAGCCTGCTCTACTCTGGTGCTATCCAAAGTGTTTTATTCTAGTCAGCAACTCCCTACCCTTCCCCACTGCCCCAGAGGCCAGGTTTCATGAAATCATAGCCTTGAGGGAGGATCTGGGCCCAGGGCATTCACCCAGCAGACCCTGAGGGAGGCTAATGGTCTCCCTCATCATTAGAGCTGTGCTCCCCATGAGCCAACAAAACAACCCAGACCCAGACCCAGACCCAGGTCACAGTTATGCTCTCAGGGACACCCCTGAAGCTGTTCTCTCTTCTGCCCACCCACACATCCATCTTGAGTTCTCTGGCCTTTCCCATTGGCCTACGTGCCCCTGATAGTCATCTCTTAGCAGCTACTGGCATAGGCCCAACTACCCCAGCCACAGTCAGCCTGACCCCATGGTGCTGGCTCACAGCCTGGCCCTTAGCTCTGACTACTCCATTTGGGCAACTTTTCTGCATACAACCCCTTGGCAGACTGCCACCTGCCCACCCCACCTAGGGCTCCTCTCTACCTCCAGGAATAATTCTTTGTTTCTCCCTCTCTCTCTTCTCTCTCTTTCCCTCTCTCTCTCCTCCCGTGTGTGTGTGTGTGTGTGTGTGTGTGTGTGTGTGTGTGCGCGCGCGCGCGCGCGTATGCCTCTGTATGTGTTCCTCTGTGTATGTCTGTGTGTGTCTATGAAGGCACACATAATTCCACCCTGTAAGTGTGGAGGTAAGAAATCAACCTCAGCTAGGTGTTATAGTGCACGCCTTTAATCCCAGCACACAGGAGGCAGAGGCAGATGGGTTTCTGCAAATTTCAGGCCAGCCTGATCTACATAGTAAGTTCCAGACCAGTCAGGGCTATACAGCAAGAAAAGGGAAGGAGATAACTGGTGTCAGCCCTCCCCTTCTGCCTCTTTTGAAACATTATTCTCTGTCATTATTTATAGACTAGCTGGCCCTTGGACTTGTGAGAATTCTCCTGTTTCCTACTCCTATCTCATTAGAGGAGCAGCAAGATTACAAACATGCACTAGCATATCACAGGGTCGTGGATTTGGGGACCTGGACTCAGGGTCTTATGTGGCAAGTGCTTTACCCACTAAGCCATCTCCCCATCTTTCCAAGGGGGGAAAATATTATATATATATATTTATTTATATGAGAGAGAGAGAGAGAGAGAGAGAGAGAGAGAGAATATATGTGTGTCTACATAGTCTTGGCTGTCCTAGAACTCACTATGTAGATCAGGTTGGCCTCAGACTCACAGGACTCCAGAGCTCCACCTTCTCTCCCTCCTAACAGCTGTGGTTCAAGGTATGCACCACCACCATACCTGGCTCAAGAGTAACTTTTGACCTCAGTATACTGTTTGGCAATTTACAAATCACACTTTTGTCAGATCCCGCAAGGCAAGGATCACAATTCTAGTTTATAGTAGAGGATGAACAGGTGAAATACTTGGCCCAGGTCGCCCGCTATCAGCAAAGGCACCATGACAGGAGACCAGGGCCCACTGAGCACAGGGCCTATCTTAATCCCTGCCATTGAGCACTGGTCCTTGTATTCTACTCTAGGGTCACTGCTGAGGTCTACCCCTTACCCCCTAAAAAGCACCCCAAACCCAAAAAGTCTAAACCGAGTTCTGTGACTTCTTCTTCTTCTAGTTCTGTGATGTTTATTTAATTTGCTAACTTATTGATACAAGGTCTCATGTATTCCAAAACTTGCTATGTAGTCAAGGATAACCCTTACCTCCTGATCCTCCTCCCTCCACTTAGTGGGATCGCAGCCTGCTCCACCCTGTCCAGTTCCTCTTAGTGGTTCTAAGGAAATCTCTGAGATCCCTTTGACACGTCTAATCATCCCTCTCTGGCTACTAGTCCCCAGCCCACCAGGTCTTCTCCCTTCTTGGTGGTACCAGGAGCCCCCTGGTTTCCTGCCCTAACAAATAACACCTGGAAGGCTGTAGAAGCTTTGAAAGCACTATCCCTGTCCCCACCCAGCCACACAGAGGCTTGGTCCCCTGCCAATGACACTGAGTGTTAGGCTACTCTCCAACTCAGCAGCCCTGCACTGTCTGCTCATCAGATGACACATGTGCTGGCTAATTTTATGTCAACCTGACACAGACTAGAGTCATCTGAGAGGCAAGAAGTCCAACTGGGAAAATGCCTCCATAAGCTCAGGCTGTAGCCAGTCTATAGAGCATTTTCTTAATTAGTGATTGATGGGGGAGGACCATCCCATTGTGGGTGGTGCCAGTGGTCCTGGGTTCTAGAAGAAAGCAGGCTGAGACGCCATGGAGAACAAGGCAGTAACTTGCACCCCTCCATGGGTATATCAGCTCCTGCCTCCGAGTTCCTGTCCTGTCTGAGTTTCTGACCCGACTTCCTCAGTGATGGATTGTTACCTGAAGTATAGGCTGAAATAAACCCTTTCACCACCAAGTTGCTTTGATCACGGTGTTTCATCACAGCAATAGTAGCCCTAAGACAACACCCTTGAAGAGGCCCTTTTAACATGGTTTATAGCAGGTCTCTACCTTATCCTAAGGCTCTTCAGTTTCCTCAACATGGCTCCCCTTTGTCACCCCATGATCTTACTCTTGCTGGTGTCACACCAGAAGTCCTTCTCTGCTTCTCTCAGCTGACCTATCTGGTCCCTTCTTCCCAGATTAGCCCAAGTCCCAACACTAGAGCTCGGTGGCAGATCTCCTCCCTCCACTGTGGCCCCATAAGAGCCAACAGGAACGCTGCAATGACCATCAGGACCAAGAGAACTGGACAAATCCAGAAAGCAGTGTAGGGAGCCAGGCCAACCCAAGGCTCGCTCAGAGGTCCTGATGAGAGGACAAAGGGAACTTTAGTTCTGTGTCCCTGTCCATGAGCAGACTTGGCAATGCTGGTCTAGGACTGGAGCCAGTGTCTTGAAGGAGTCAAGGTTGCAGTTTCTGGTGACTTGATTTTTTCCTCTAGATTGTGGTTATCAATCCCAAGGCAGCTGTGTCTGAGGTATCCTGTGTTCTCTGCCAACATTGATTTAGCTCTCTGCTGACCTTAGCCATTTCTCCCTGTAAATAGTATATTTGATGCTGTACCTCTTAGTACACTTGTTTGGCATCAGTCACCGGCTTGTGTAAGACCTCTTGGTTCCAGTTATTGCTTTGATCTTCTTCATCCCTAATCCCTGGTACTCTCACTCAACACCTTGCTGTTCTGGACCCTTATTCCTGCAGGTTCCAGTCAAAGCAGTCCACCCCTATAGGAATCCCCTCTCCCATGGGGTTCCCAGGCCCACTCTGCCTACCTCAGAACCGGCAAGCACCCAGCTATTATCTGAGTCTGGGCAGGAGGCCATAGTTGTAGAAGCCCAGTGCAGCTAGAGTGGCCACCTGCGGAGAAAAGCTCTCTTAAGAATGGGAGTTCCTGGGCGTGGAGGCCTGCACTTTTAATCCCAGCAGCTCTTTGAGAGTGGTGCCAGAGCAAGTTCCAGAATAGCCAGGGCAATGCAGATGAACTTTGTTTCAATGAAACAACCAAAAAAAGAAGAAGAAAGAAGAGGAAGGAAAAATGAAGAAAAAGAAGAAAGGAGGAGGAGGAGAGGAAGAGGAGAAGGAAGAGGAGGTGGAAGAAGAAGAAGAGGAGAGCTCCCTTCAGGAGAGGCAGACAGCTGCAACGGGGTTCCTGGCATCAAAAGATGGGCAATCTCTCAAAAACCCAGACTGGTCCCAGTCCTTCCACTCCAGATCTCCTAGCAGCATTCATCTCATTCAAGGATCCATAGGGCCTTGGGAAACTGCACTGGCCTTAAAAATTCAAAGAGGACAAAGGCTGAAAAGTCCAATCCCTGGTGTTCTGGCCAAGGAGGAAGAATCTCAGAAGCTGACTGACTGAAGAGAGAAGGAAATGACCTGGGTTCCTTTCACAATATCTGGGTCCTCCATGGTCCCCACTGTCCTCCCACAGAGCACAAAGAGAAGGCCACCAGCCTCCTTAAGGTCTAAGTGTCCCAGTACCCATCCTCCACGCACTTGGTTTAGGGGAGCGGTTCTCTACCAGTGGGTCGACACCCCACAGGGCTTACGTACCAGATATCCTGCATATCAGATATTTGCATTAAGATTCACCACAGCAGCAAAATGACAGTTCTGAAGTATCAATGAAATAATTTTATAGTTGGGGGTCACCGCAACATGAGGAACTGTATTAAAGGGTCACAGCGTTAGGAAGATTGGAAACCACTGGTTTAGGGTTCTCAGCACTGGCTGTGCAGGGCTCAGCTAGGATTGTCACTGAAGTGAGCAGGATCTGGCCAGGCAGGAAGCTTTCTAATACTGCAGGGCCCAGTAGTCCACCTGGGTCACTCCCTCTCTCAACCTTAAATTGTACAGTTTGATCTCAAGGATCTTGAAAGTGACTGGGAATTAGTGGAGGGAGGGGGAGGTTGTGGCAATTACCATCAATACATTAAAATCTGCAAGATGGGGGACGGGGGAAAAACTAGGCCTTTGATCCTGTCTCTTGCTTATCATCTTGGAGGACAGCTGGGGTAAAGGTATCACCCCTACTTCCAAAGCAAGGCTGTGCCTTTGGGCTAGGGAGGTACAGCTGGGATCAGGCAAGAGGAGTGACAGACAGCTGACCCACTGGCAGAAAAGGCAGAGTGTGAAATTTGACTGTACCAGCCAAATGCTCCCTTCTTCTCCAGCTGGGTTTAAGTCCTGTGTGATTACCTTAAAAAAAAAAAAAAAAAAAAATCCTGTGGCTCTTGTTGGTCAAGATTCAAGCCCAAGATAGGTAAAGGACATCAAGTGGTGTCTTCCTCAATGTTCATGTCTCCTAGACGCCCACACCCATCCCTTACAAGGACAGACAATTGCAATGACTTCCCTATACCAAGTCCCAAAAAACGAGCCCCCCACATCCCTTCTCCTAATGACACCCACACAGTCATCTTCCTTCAGCTTTTGGCTCTTGGCCACTCTACTGTCCTGCTAGTCCCAGTTGCTGTGTGTGACTGATAACAGGTGGCAGCAGGAAGGAAGTGGCCACAGCAGCTTGAGCAGAAGTCCCTGTTTCCCTGGCTGTTTACTGCCTGCTCAGGTCCTCCAGAACTAAGCACCATGGCAACCAGGGTGATGTCAGACCCACTGTCTCCATGGAAACCAGCAATGGTATGGTATTTGGGTCAACAAGACAATCCTAAAACCTAAGAAAACTTCCTAGAACCCTTGCACGCGGGGTCCCAAACCTTGATACCAAAAAGCATCCCCGTTCTCCTAAGCCGGCACATCGATACCTTATTAGGAAGCCTAAGAAATCGAGCGGCTACTTAGCTGCCACCCTTGCCAGCTGTGATTTTAGGGCGGTTAGTCTATGACCTCTATGAAGAAAACCCACTCCCTACTCCCCCTTTTTCTCTCAGGCAGGATTCCACAAAAACTTCTGCTGTTTCTAAAACACGCTAAAAAAGAGAGTGTTCCCAGTCTGCACAAAACTGGGAAGTCTGGTTTGATATGCCCTTGATTCTCTCTAACATCCTGCTCTGACCTTTAAAGGGAAGGACCTGGGACCACAAAACCTTGCCCGAGTTCCTGCTTCGGAATCATCTGTCTCCCTCTTTCCCCGCCCTTCGGCCCTGTGTTGGGCAGTATGCGGACGTCGGGGGTGCCCACTCCTTTTATACAGCTTTGCCCTCCTCTGTTATCTGGGGATAAAATAGGAGTCTGTCGGCCCATTCCCAGCAAGGGCTTTCTTTACCTGACCCAGCTCTCGCTTCAGTCTTCAGTGTAACTTGTTGCAACCTCCTCTGGTTTCCAGCCCAGGAAGACAAGAGGGGAGTCACGTGGCTAGTGTTTGACCAGTGAAAAGTCGACTTCCCCGCGGGGGTGTGTGAGGGGGAACTTTTGACCAATAAAAAGCTGGACTTGAGTGCCCAGGGAGGGGGAGAGGAGAGCTACGCAGTACCTCTCCCTTGGTTTATCTTTTGGTGGGCAATTGTGGTCCCCAGCAAAATAAATTTGGGGGACCTCCTCTCTTTTCTCAATGTCTAGTGTCTAGTAAGAAGACCTAAAACTGAAAGGTGCTGTCTGATGAGGCAGCAAGGACCAGGTGCCATGTTGGTCCCAAGATAGACAGAGACAGCTGTAGGATGGGGGGATGGGGTCCAGTGCCCTCCCGCCACTCCTTTCCGCCCCAGCGCAGACTGAGGATGCCACTACTTTGGAAATTGGAAGACAGCCAAGCGTGGTGGTGCCGGTTTTTAACGCCAGCTCTTGGGAGGCAGAGGCAGGTGTGCAGGTGGATCTCTTGAGTTTGAGATCAACCAGATCTATATATAGTGAGTTCCAGGCCAGCAAGAGCTACATAATGAGATCCTGCTACACACACGCGCACACACCCACCCTGTGGGATGGCTCAGGCCAGAGGGATGGCTCAGCTGGGTAAAAACTCCACATGTGCCATGCTTGCACCTCAACGGATCGTATACAGACACAAGGTAATACTTTAAAAAAAAAAAAAAAAAAAGTGGAGGAGAGAGGTGATATAATCCCAGCACTGCCGAGACAGAAGAGGATGTTGAAGCCCATCCTGGGTTACAAAAGCAACACGGAACAACTCCCAAACCAAAAAGCAAACTAAAACAAACAAAAACCAAAACCAAAAAACTCTCAAATAAAAAACAGTGGAAGAACCCAGGCAGAAAAGCATCCATAAATTAAATTCAGGGCTGGATGGGACCCAGCAGCAGAGCACTGTCATCTGTAGAATGGAAAATGAAGCATTTAAGAAATTTCAAATTTTTATGAGTATGGGTGTTTTGACAGCATGATTATAGGATTCTAGAGCTACAGATGGTTGAGCAGCCATGTGGGTGCTGGGACTTGAACCTAGGTCCTCTGGAAGAGCAGGAGCTCTTACCTCCTGAGCCATCAGCCCGAAAACTCAAATTAAAACAACCCAAAAAGCCCACGTTACTTATTTGTGTGGGGGGATACACACCTGCCATAGGACACACAGCAGTCAAGTCAGAAGACAAGCTGCCAAGCCAGTTCTCTCCTTCCACCCCGTGGGTTCGGGAGATCGAACTCAAAGCCTCAAGTCAGCCCAAGGGATCTTCACCTGTTAGCTCCCTGGGCACCCCAAATAAATTTTTGAAATAAAAAATCTGGATGCAGGGGAACTGAAAGGTTTAAACCCAGAGCTCAGGCACAGATGCCTGAGCCCTTGGCTCCAACTCTATCTGGCTTCCAGACTAGCCCAAGAATTGCTCCAAAAGCAGAGGTTCCCACATTGAGGGCCTACTAAGTGAAGCAAGGGAACTGGGGCCCTCCTCAGCTCAGCCGCTTAGCGCAGGGACTTACCTTCTAGGCTCCGTCCCAGAAGTGGTTTATCCCGACGCCTTTTACAGATTAACCAAGGAGTCCTTGTTGGGATTTTCAAGTCATTTTATTAAGCCAACCATACAAAAAGATTCTGTAGCCACATCCTTGCCAACCCACTTTCCTCCAAAAAGGAGCAGAGAGGAACAAGGAGATGGGCCCTCCCCGGGAACATTTTACAAACCATGGAGACAACACAAAAGTAGCGGCAGGTACCGGGGGCGAACCAAACCACAGCACAACACAAAGCTAAGCAGAGAAGCTGTCACGTGTAGTTTAGGAGTTGAAGGGCAGAGTAAGAAGCAAGTCCACCCTCGTCCTCCTCAGCTTCAAAGGCTGCCAACTCCGAGTGTCTTCTCTTCCCTCTATGCAGGGAGCAGGAGGACTGAGACAGGACATCCCAGAGGGTAGCCTTCATGGTCAAGCTGGGCACCTCCAACTCTCTCAGGAGAGCCACACCCAAGCCTGCCTGCCTTCCCCACCCATTTGAGGAATGGACATTTTGGGTAAGCTGGAAAGAAGAGCAGCTGAGAGGGACTCCTGATCAGGCCTCAATCCCATCACTGGCAGGGAGTGCCACAAAAACAAAAATAAACCAAGCCTAGTTGCTGGATCACCAGGCTCAAGATGACATCGCAGGATAAAAAAGGGTAAGCAGAAAACTTCAGGTTCTTTCAGCTTGTAGTACCATGGCTTTGAGGGTCCTGCTGCCCAGCCCCATGTCCCCAAAGCCATGGCAGGGCCTCCCTTGGATCCTTTCATCAGGGAAGGAATGAGGTATAAGGGCTTTGTGCCTTCCCAAACGTTTCCCCGAGAGAGAGGAAATGAGGGCACCCAGCGCTGAAGAACAGCACTGTCACACTGTGTACCAGATAGGTGGGGACAAACAGGGTTACACCTCTAGTCCAGACTTCCAGGGGAGCCCCAACTTCAAATACTCTGGTCACTCAGATCACATATCCCAATTTTTGGCAAAACATGGTCACTGAGAGAAAACCACAAGAGAAGCTGAGAGAGGAACAGTGACTTTGGTATGAGGAAGATGTCTTCTTAGCATCTCTTACCTACAGTCTTGAAGCCCCAGACAGACAACTGCCTTCCCTAGTCAGGAACTCTCCTGTTGCCTCAGGGTATTTGGTGTGCTCCAAGGGGAATGGAGTAAGCCGGGTCCAGGGGAGGCAAAGGGTCACAGAAAAAGAGAGAAATCCCCACTTGTTTCCAGAACCGAGGAAAGGGGCTCTAGCTCGGGGAGCAGAGAAACCTTGAACATGTGACTCCAAGAGCTACAGCAGCAGCTACGGGCTACACAGGTACTGTAGGCACGGGTGTTGGGGTCATCTGTCATCTGCGCACAGGACATCCTTGTCCTCTGAAACTTCCTCCAGCCCCTTTTCTCTGGAAGCCTCCAACAGACTCTAGGAATGGCTCTGCTCAGCATGGCCTTAGTTTCCTGGATCTCTGAAGGTATTCAGTGCACAAGTTCCCAGAAAACAACAACAAAACCAAGCAACCCAGGCTCTCCTGCCTGCCTGCCTCAGTTCCTTTTCTGCTTCTGGGAACTATGTTTCTGCTCCATGGGATGGGAGTGGAAGTGGAAGACATGGATTGAGAGCCACTCTGCAAGAGCACGGTGACAGCGGAAAAGGTGCACTTCCCCAGGCCACCGCACTAGAGTCACCCATCATTAGCAGCCACCAACTGGCCCATGCCCTCTCGGATGTAGACAGACTGGATCTCCTTGGTCTTCAGACAGAGATCACAGGCCCAGACAGCAGAGGCCTCGGTGGTCAGCAGGCCGTAGGCACTCTCAGTCATGCCAGTGCACTCACGGTGAAACCACTTCTGGCAGGAGGCCTCACACAAAATGGCATCCTGGTCATCGTTCACCTCGCTCCGACAGGCACCACAAGGGTACACCAGGCCTGGGGGAGGCTGGGGCCCAGAGCCTCCACCTGCCTTGCCGGGGGGTGCCAGACTGTTGGCATCTGGAGTGCCCCCCCCTCGACCGCTGCTGCTAGGGGGGAAACTAGGTTGATTCCCATTAACAGCAGCAGCTGGGGAGCCAGAGTGGGGCTCCTGGGGAAAGGCAGTGGGGGCAGGTGGATTCAAGGGCTTCCCACCATCCTCACCACCAGGGCCAGGAAAACCAGGGTCTGGACCAGGGAAAGGACTTGTGTTGGGAGGCAGGCTGGGAAGTCCCTGACCAGGTCTCTGAAGAGAAGGACCAAAAGGTGCTCCGGGTTGGGTAAAACGCTGGGGGAGAGGAGGAGGACCCAGCTCCCCTCTAGGAGGCTGTCCCATGGTGGGTGAGATCATGGGACCAAATCCCCCCACTGGACCTGGCATCATCTGCCCACCAGGTGGGCTAAAGTTTTGACCCAGAGATTGGTTGAATGGTTGACTGGGAAAGTTCATGTTGCCTGGGGGTGGATAGCCAGGGCCCTGAGGAGGCATATTAAAAGCTGGACCCATAGGGTTAGGAGGAAAAGGAGGGGGCTGCCGACGAAGTGGCTGAGGACCCCCTCCTCCTCCAGTGGCATAGCCTGGGGGTACCTGGCCTGCCATGCCCCCCTGGACACGAAAGCCTCCAAAGGGCACTGGACTGCCAAGGAACGGAGGGCCAGCGCCCCCCACCTTAGGGGCTCCGAAGTCATCCTCAAAAGGGTTAGAAGCGACCAGATGATCCACCATGGGGGTCGGGGGTGGGGCAAACTCTGTCAGATGTGAGTATGCAGGACCCTAGTGAAAACAGGAAGAAAATGGGAGACAGATGCAAACCAGGAGAGCACCATAGACACAACACACTCTTTGCCGGCTGACACAGCTCAGATTCAAAACTCTGACTGACCTTAGACATGCTAGAGGGTGCAAGGCAGAGCCCCCGGTGCAACAACCCCATGGTGCACCACCACCACAGTGCAACAACACTGCTTTTAAAAAAACAAAACACTGAAAGGCAGGCAGAGACGGCTGGAGGGATAGCTCAGTGGTTCCCAGTACCCATGTTGGAGGGATCCCATCTCTGGCTTCTTTCAGCACTTGTACTCACACATACATATAGCTAAATACAATAATAAAAAAAAACACAAAAAATACAAAACCCAGGTCTGACCCCAAAGTAGTTAATTTTTAAAAAATTTTAATTTTGAGACGGTGTCTTTATAACCCAGGCTGACCTTGAACTTCTCACTACCCTCACTCCCCTGCCTCTATCTCTGGGGTGCATATATCTGGTTTATGTGGTGCTGGGATTTGTTGAACTCAAGGTTTTGTGCACAATAGCTAGGCTAGCACTTTTTTTTTTTTTTTGGTTTTTTGAGACAGTTTCTCTGTGTAGCCCCCCTGGCTGACCTGGAAGTTCCTCTGTAGACCAGTCTGGCTTGGAACTCACAGAGATCTGCCTGCCTCTGCTTCCCAAGTGCTGGGATTAAAGATGTGCACCACCATGCCCGGGGACTTTGTAAAAACCTTGTATTTTCTCAACTTTTATGACAGGAACAACTGTTAAAGCACTGTTGTATTATGACACTTAGAAAAGACTCAGTAAGCTGGGCCTGGTGATGCCAGTCATGCCAGCGAAGATAAAAGCAAGGCTGGGCACGTTGTCTCAACAAAAAGTAGGAGTAGAGGCTGGCGAAATGGCTCACAGGTTTAGGAGCACTTAAGGCTCTTGCCGAAGCTCTGGGTTCTGTTCCCAGCACCCATGTCGTAGCTCATAGATGCCTCTCCTCCAGTTTGGGGGAATCTGACCCTTCTTCTGGTCTCCAAAGGAATCTGCACTCGTCCAGAGGGTCCCCAGCACTGCAGAAACAAGTATGGTGGTGCACATCTGGAATCCCATCTCTTTGGAAAGCCAAAGCAGGAAGATGCTAGAGATCCAAAGTCATCCTTGGCTACACAGCAAATATGAACCCAGTCTGGGACACATGAGACCTTGTCTCAAAAAGGAAGGGGAAAAGGCTGGCCTAAATGTCATCAAGACAGAACTAGGACCCGAAAGGGGAAACAGAAGAGTATTTCCACTTTTTTCTTGATCCTGTACCTGGTGGAAAGCACAAAAGGGCATCCAGGTATACAACAAGACAAAGCAGGAGGGGCTTCTAGGAAATACTCCCACCACAGACCCTCATTTACCTGAGTATTGGACTTTCTTCGCTTCTTTTCAGGGCTCTTCATTTGCAGACCTGGAAGAGCAGCAATGGGCTGACGGAGGCAAGTTTTCCTGAGGTTTCTAGTCTCTTTCCTCCCAGCCACTCTCCAGACTCTAACTTCCACGTACACTTGCTTACTTATTTAAGAAACAGGGGTGAAATAAGAAAAATGGCTAGTATGACTACACTTTCAGCTACATCTTCCTTCAAATCAAAGATAACCCAATCTCTTGAAACTACCAAGTTTTCCTCAATTCAGTGTCCAAACCCTTAAGTGTTCTGTGACACCTGTCCCCAACCACTGACCCTTCTCATCTGAGGCTACCTCCAGGCTCCTAGGCAACTACCCCCATCCCCCAACCGTTCCATCCGAGGTTCCAGGGTCCTGGGCCTCGACAGTCCCTGCCCTTCTCTGCGCTCTCACCAGCCTTGCCCTGCTTCCTCCCGGTGCTGGGCGGCGCGGGGGGCGGTGCGGGGCCGCTGCCTCCCTCCAGCTTGTCCGGTGGGGGCGGCGCCGAGGCGGCCATGGATTGGGGACCCGAGTCAGCGTCGGCGGGGGATGGAGGCGTCCTCAGGCCGCACCATCGCCCGGAGGGGAGTCAGGGGCAGCACAGCCCCCCGAGCAGCAGCAAGCCCTAGTCACGCCGAGAGAAAAAGCACAGAGCCGGAGCACCAACTGCGCGCCTGCTCCAGACTCACCGCCCGCCCGCAGCCACAGCAACCGGAACCGGAACTCCAATGGGTCACCACCACCGAGCGCAGAGAGGAGGGAAAGACACCACACCCAGGAAGGCTGGGCCTTGCCAGGCCACTCCTCCAATGTGCAGCTATCACCGCCCCAGCTTGACGCACCACACGACAGAGGCCATGCGAGCTCCGGGAGGGCCTGCGGGGGGAGGGGGGGCAGCCCAGACACACCCCTTCGCGCTGCGAGCCAGTAGCCTTGCAGACACTTCCGTACCGCACAGCCTCGCAGCTCCCCAAATCTCTGCAGACTGATGCCCACGGGCGGCGCTGGCTTTGAGCCCACTTGACCTAGCCCAGATTGGGTGCGGCGCCACCTCCCACTGGCAGCCCCCATCAATCAGACTTTCCAGAGGTGTTGAGAGGCCGAGGTAAAAGAAATATGGACTTTAATGAAGACTATTTCCCTTTGGTATAAGACATCCAAACCAAAAATAGGCGACGGCCAAGATTGAAAACCAGTTAACCACTCCTTGTCCAGAAAGCCTACAGAGCGAACTAGCAAGGTTTCTGTGCTGGCCGCATCTGCCCGCAAGCAGAAGGTAGGATCTAAAGCTATCACATCGTAATCCTACAACACTGTTCAGCCAAATTTCTGCTCAGGTGTCTTGAGGAAGAAGAAAAAGGGAAAGAAAACAAAAGACAAAATAGAATCCTGTCCTAGTTAGGCCAGGGAGTAAAATCCCAACAGTTGTTTTAAAAAAAAAAAAAAAAAAGTTTGGAAAAGTCAATGAGGTGATATATAAATGTAATCGATTATCATAATTCTGTGCTCAAAAGTCAGCAACGAAAAACAAAACCAGAAAAATAAAGCTACAGCCCTAAAATGTATACATGTTTTTAAAAGAAGAGAGAGTGCAGTTCCAGACTTGAATTGGTACTGGGGATTGTCTACTGCAGTCTCAATGCCTCCACAAAACCCACGTTGACTGTACACATACTGGAGGCCCAAGTCAGTCACATACACACCCATCCCAAAAGAGGGAGATGGGATGGGGTTACAACAAGGGCTATACTTTGGCTGTAGACTATAACACACATGCAAACATGGGAGAGGCAGGCTTAAGAAATGTATACAGACTCCTTGGAGGAAAGGCATTGAGGTCAGGAGGCACTGAGCAAGGTCCAATCCTGCCCCTCCCCTCTACCACCAGGAAGGATCGCTCTTTTTGGTTTTTGGAGACAGGTCCTCTCTCCATAGCCCTGGCTGACCTGGAACTCACTCTGTTGTAAGGCCAAGGTGGCCTCACAAATCCTCCTGCCTCTGCCTCCTGAGTGCTGCAATTAAAGGCCTGTGCCACCATATCCTGGCTTGGGGCAATCTCTTAAGGGCTGCACATCCAAAGGTAGAGAAGATAGCTGCCACTCCTGCTCTATTCTTCAAAGACACAGGAAGGGGTGCTGAGCAGGACAGGGATCCAGAAGCCAAGGTGTCAGTAACCCCTGTCCACATCTGAAGGGCCTAAGAACCCTGCATAAAGTATCTGCAGACCTACGATAGTCAAAGGCACAGTTTTAAGGGGATGCATAGGGAGTAGGATATGTTACGAGAGATCTGGGGTACCCTGAAGACCAGGAGTAAACCAGAGGTATGATTATTTCCCTTCCCCCAAAGGGCAATTGCTCCACTGGGCCTATCACCACAGGGCATTTTCCATTATAAGAACCCACCCTTTGGGGGAAAGGGCATCAGGTTGGCACAGGCAAGGCCCAAGCAAGGGACCATGCTGCACATTAATACTTTGGTGAGGTTTGGGCAGAGCTAGGATGCTACCCCAGGCTCCTAACTGAAACCCACTCTCTCTCTCAAGTGGGCACTAAACCCGTGTCCTCATTGCTCCCAGTTCCCACCCAAGGCCAGACCCACAAAACAGAGGTTCCATGAGTTAGAGAACACGGGAGAAGGGGATGGAGAGCGTCCTTTAGGAGAGGCTGAGAAGGATCACACTTTCCGATCCACTGGTTGCTGTAGACACAGTTCACTGCCCGCAGAGATGATGGGCAACTGATTGTCCATGTGGTAGCTAATCAGGTGACTGACACTCTCAAAGCGGTGATCCTTTGTCCGAACCTGGGAAGGGGTGAAATAAGAGGGTCAGTTCAGGAGAAGAGTTCAGTAAGACCTTAGCCTCCAAGATTGAGGAAGATGGGCCAGGCCAGCCATGATTATCTAGGCTTCTTTACACAGAAAACAGTCACACAGGTGGGAATGGGTCAGTCTGTGAACTGGGAGAAGGTGAAGGAAACCAGAAATCATAGAAGCTGGCAGTGAAAATTCTGACTTGAAGGAAGCTGGAGTCTCTCAAAAGTGAATACACAATGCAACAACAATGTGGAAAAAATGCTGAGAAAAGAAAAGACATTAAGCAGGGCAGTGGTGGTGCAGCCTTTAATCCCAGCGCTCAGGAGGCAGGGCCAGGTGGAGCTCTTGAGTTTGAGGTCAGGCTGGTCTACAGAGTGAGTTCCAGGACTACAACTCCACCACCACTATCCCCTAAGACGAAAGAAAGAAAGAAAGAAAGAAAGAAAGAAAGAAAGAAAGGGGGTAGGGAGGGAGGGAGGAAACCAAGGTTGTATGGAATAGTAAGGCAGGCTAGATTTGTTTTAAAAACAAACAAACAAAAAAAACCCACTGAGTTTGAGGCTAAGGAGCTAGGAAGACTCCTGACTCCCCTTGCCAGAGGAAATTTGGGGTCTCCACCCCATAACCATCTGACATGGGGCATCACTAACTTTCCAGTGTCATTTCCTCACTTAGCAAAAAGGGTTCAGATCAAGTAAGCACTCTCTGGGTCTGGTAGGCTTAACTGAGATTTGAGGACTAGTCAGAACTGAAAAGAACACAGCTCAGACTCAAGGATAGCGGGGAAGGAACCTTGAGTCACTGCAGGCAGATGCAAGTATCTAGCAGAGCAAAGGGGGCCCCTAGAAAACCTCTAGCAAAGAAAGTCTAGAAAGCAGTAAGGAGAGGATAAGGCAGCTTTTCTACCATCCCTGCTACACTTACCACACCTTCAGGGTCCACCAGAAGCAAGTGCTTGGGCTGCCCACTCTGCAGGCCAGTGAGCACGTACTGGCCAGGTGTGGTTGTACTCTCTCGCACCAAGAAGTCACCATTGAGCTGCAGCAGCGCCTCAGCCTCCCGCCGGCTCAGCTTCCCATGGAACCAGGACTCCCCTTGGAGCTGCTCAGCCATGGACATGGACTGGGGAGGTGGCGGTACCCGCAGTGCATCTTCAAAGGGCTCTAGTGGTGTAGAGAGACAGCTGGGAGAGCTGGCCCAATATACACCAAGACCCAGACTCAGTGTGGGAAGCCAGGTAGAGAGAACAGGCAGAAAAGAAGGAACCATGGAAGGTGGGGCTACAAGAGACTCACTCATGTCAAAGAGGTCTCGGGGTGCACTGCCATTAACAGAAGGATTTGGAGGCCCTGCCGCACCTCCAGCTTGCCGGACCTTGTCTAGATTCTGGATGTTGACGTAGGAGGGGTCATCAAAGAGTTCTCTGCCTGTTAAGGAAAAAAAAGACAACATCAATCCCAGCCCTGCCTTCTGTATTCATCTCTGTCCTTTTCAGCAAACTGTTCGCACCTGGGCAAGGTGGTGAAGGCAGCATCTGTTTACGGACTTCATGGTCTCCTGCAACATGCTGCCCTATAGGCTATAAGAAGAAGAAAATTGGGTGAGACCAAGGCCCTAGCCAGCCATTCCCACTCTGGCCTTAAGTATCTCCATCCTGGCCCCTTACCAGTGTAGCTCCCAAGTGGCTGGGCATCTGGGCACTGGGCAGAGTGGGTCGAGCAGCCCCTTCCCGAAGCCTCATATCTACCACCCCACCTAGAGGGGGTTCCTTCCCTGGGAAGTCATTGTAGTACTGATGGTCAGGGGGCTCTTCTTCTTCTTCATCCCAAGCTGAGCCATCAAAGCCAGCCATCCTGAAAAGAGAAGAATCCAGAGAAAAGGCAGGTGTAAATATGTAGCTAGGAGACCCAGGAAGGGACGAGAACAGTGACCACACACTAGGTATACACTATGGGTCTGCTCTGAGGCTTGGTGCTATAACCCTGTAAAGTTGGTATTCATCCCTTCCACAATTTAAAAAATAGCAATAATAATTGGTGGTAGAGAGATACATATAAGGCCTCTCAACTGAAAGGAGACAGAGTTGAGATTTAACTTGGTTTTGAATTGAAAACTCTCACTTTTGACAGCTATGTTACCTCCTAAGAGGGATGGAAGCACTGCCAAACGAAGGGGATATCCAGAATGATTTCACATACAAAGTCCCTGGTAGCCACACTGTTTCTCTCTTGAGACTTGAAGAAAGAATCCTGGGATCTCAGGTTAAGAGATGCTGGGACTTGGGAAATAGCTCAGTTCATAAAGTGTGAGGATCAGAGTTCAGATCACCAGGATCCATGTACAAGCCAGGCTACCTCTACAATGGAGGCCACCTACAATCCCAGCACTCTTGAGGCAGAGACAGGATCCAGAGCAAACTGGTTGCTACTAGCCATATCTGGCAAGCTCCAGGTCAGTAAGGGATCCTGCCTCAATAAAGTATGAAGCGCCAGACAGAGGAAGACACGGGACACCAACTTTATACCTCTACATGCACACACGACACATGCCCACAGGTACACACATACACACACAAAGAGAAAAAGATGTTCTCTTAAACCACATTCTTCTTTCTCTCTCTCCCCCACCCTTTCTTTTTTTCCTTTCTCTCTTTCTTTTTTGTTGGTTTTTTCAGACAGGGTTTCTCTGTGTAGCTCTGGCTATCCTGGAACTCCCTCTGTAGACCAGACTGGCTTCAAACTCTGAGATCCCACTGCCTCTGCTTCTTGAGTGCTGGGATTAAAGGCGTGATTACAATCCAGATTCTTAATGACCTTCAGAGGCAGAAAAACACAGAACAGTGAATGGGAGAGGAAGGAGCTCCAGGTTTAGAACACTACTGATCCTGCAGAGGACCCAAGTTTGGTCCCCAGCAATCACATGGCAGCTCACAAACACCTTTAAAAGCCAACGTCCAATGCTTTCTTTTGGCTTCCATAGGCACTGCATACACTTGTATACCTGCAGTACATTATACATACGCATAAAATAAAAATAAATCTTTAAGAAAAATGAAAGTGTACAAGACAAGGGATAGTCCACAAATGAGGAACTTGAGAATTAAACATTCATCTACCCAGAAAAAGTAGTCTAGTGCTGGAATATGACTCCACCCTAGGCAAACAAAAGGAAGAAACTGTCCCTGCAGCAGGACTGGCCCTCAAGACTTTCCCCATGAGCCACTGGAGAGCTAACATAGCAGAAGAAAGAAGCAGGATCACACAGGTCCTTACCTTTTCTGAACCCCTTGGAGCTCAGGCATGGGAAGAAACCTACTTCCCAACACCAGTCTGAGGCTCAAGAGCTACCTCACCCTCTTCCCACCAGCTCACCTGTCATGGGGGGTGACCAGCTTGGGTGGATTCCTGAGATACTGTTTGAAGCGCAACTCAAAGGCCTGCCCGATGGTGCTGATGACATCCTGAGCAAGCCCTTCAGGACACTCCAGAATATGGCAGGCTGGGGCACAATGGAGACCACCAATGAGCTCTGAGGCAGGGTGCTGGGAGGAAATGTGGGCGGAAGCCCCCACCTCCAGTCCTTCCCAGCAGGATAGCCCTATCAGTGTAACTGAAACTGATCACATTTGCTTCTCAGATAATTGGCCCCACCGAGTGCTGGCCACAAGCCTCACCTCTCTGATTCACAGGGTCTTTGGCAACATAGGCAACATACTCAGCTGTGTCCTAGAGAGGGTAGATTCAGGAGACCAGTTAGCTAGAGTTTACAACTCCTGACCCACTAAGACTCTTGCCTTTTTCAGACACCTCACAATCCTTGCACCCCACTTCTTTAGCCAGTATCTTCTCTCTCCCTCCCTCTTTTGGTTTTCAAGAAGGATTTCTCTGCATGGCCCTGGCTGTCCTGGAACTCAAGGGAGTCACTTGCCTCTTGAGTGCTGGGATTAGTGTGTGCCACCACACCCAGCCTCGAGCCAGCATCTTTTAGTCCCTAGTCTCTTCTTCCCCACCCCAGTCTTTCCTCTGTTCCCCAACTCACCGGATCCCCACCAGACGCGAATGAGATAGATTGCATGTGATGGTTGGCAATGATCTGATGAGGGCGGGGATGGAGAAGGAAGGGATTGGTAAATGTCAGGCAGCCGCAGGGCTCCCTGTGTACCCCACCCCAGCATAGAGTCTTGGTGCCCCAGGCTCATTCTCTTGGTCTTTTTCTCCTGATTTCTTTCTTCTTTGGTGGGGTGAGGTCCAAGGTCTCACTATGTAGCCCTGACTGGAACTCAAAGGTATTCACCTGCCTCAGCCTCCTGAATGTTGGGATAAAAGGTGTCACTATACTCAACCTTTCTAATTTCTTCCTCCTCTACTCTCCAGTTGTTCCTGAGGACTCCAAGCTTTTGACTTCTGATCTCCACTTGATGCTCCCATAACTATCCCTTGTCCCTACCCACCTGTTTGCAGTCTGCTGCCATGAGGTTAAGGCTGCTGGTAGACACAGTGAGAGTGATTGGCATTCCAGCAAACTTCAGGTTACTCCTCCCCAGGATAGAGCTGAGTGGGCGGCTACAAGGCTAGGAAAGGGCCCAGAGTCTCAGAATCTGAGCTTTCCCAGCATGAGGAAACACTCGTCCATCCTTCCGTCCATCCGACATGGCGTGCATGTGCCTTCCCCCTGCCTCCAATCACCCAGCTCCAACAACCACACGTACCTTTCTCCTCCTTGTCGCCCCTTTGGCACCAGGCACAGCTTCACACACCAAACTGATGGCCTCCCTGGAGAAACAGGAGTACTCAGACCCACCACGGGCCTCCCCTGCCTGGGGCTGCCACAGAGCTGGGGGAAGGGAAAACCAGGCCAGATTCCCAGAGCACTCCAGGCTCTTTGTCGTGGTGGATTGAATTAAGGGCCTTTAATATTTGATGACAACGAGGGGCCGCTTCCTGGCTGATTGGGTTAGGGCCTCAATGGCTACAGCCCCACCTCTTCCCAGCTACCGAATGTTCCATTCCCTTCCCCAAAGCATCAGCAACCTCCTACCTCTGCCTTTTCTAGTCCATCTTCCCACAATCTCCAAGGCTGGAGAGATAGGTAAGGTGGTGCTCCAGACCAGAGCTGGCTCTTTTCAGTCAGACTTACTTATAACTTTCAATTTTCTGACCACCCATGAGAAGTCACCATCAGCACCACCACCAAATGCCCAACGTCCTCCTCCCCCTTACTGAGACTTCTGTAACTTCAGTAATCCTAAGACTACAACAACAGTATACCCGCCTTTCCACTAACCTGGTGACCTGAGTCCGGGTATTGAAGTCAAGGGCTCGCATTGACTGTAAGACCTCCACACAACCCATGTACTGTAGGGGGAAGGAGGGAAAAATGGATCAGCTGCCCCCCTCCCCCACCCCACACTTCCCAGCCCTTTGCAGAAGGTTCTAGGGCTTTGCCTTATGTAGTCCTTAGTCCCTAAGGAAAGTAAAGGTGAAATAGCCTTCCTACTGCCTGGGGCTACCACCCCATAGGTGTATGGCAAAGGGGAAAGAGGAAAGAAAGACCACAGAAGAGGACCTTCATGCACCGTGGAGAGACTGTGAGAGGAAAGAGTAGCAGGCATTGGGCGGGATGGAGTAACATCTCTGGAAAAGGGAGGAGTCTAGAGGGAAGAATCAAGAAGTCATTTTTATTCAACTTTTACTAAAAGCCTGGAGGAGGTTGGGATTTGTGTAAACTGGGGGGTGGGGTAGCAGGTGGGGACCAAAGAAGAAAAGGCAGAAGATTCACAAGCTAAATTAAGGGCCGAGAACTGGAGAAGGAATGCACCAGGTTTAAGAACTAAGAGAATGGCACAGATGCTGCTGGGGAAGAGCAGGAAGTTCCAGCAAATCTGGAGTGAGCAGGAACTGGAAGGGGTATGGGAGGGAGTGGAAAGGGGATGTGCACTCACCCGAACCAAGTAGGAAACCCCAGGTCCCATGACTTTGTCGTTGGGATGCAGCCAGCCTCGTGTGGGCTTATTGACAAAGCTCCCGTGTCTGGTCCACTCCTCGCCCCCCAGCTGGCCCCCTTCTACCCGAGTCCTGCGCCCGCCGCCTCCACTCAGCTTGTTCATGTCCTGGAGGAGGGGCAAGAGGCCTGAGTCCGGAAGGGCTGCCCCTGCACTCCCTTCCCCATCTTCAGCAGCCTTTCCTGGCTCCCCTTTAGGCCCCAGGCGCCCCCCAGCAGGATTGGCCAGCTTCAGGTTGCTCATCCGGGGAAAGAAGGAACACAGGGTAGTCGGACTATCATCCCCCGGCAGAGGAGGCAGAATGGGTCCCAGGGATGAGGCTGATGGGGAAGGTAGCTCCTCCGGTGGAGTAGACCCTGAAGCCCCCTCCTCCAGCGATGACAGAGACTCATTCCGAAGTGGGTTGTACTTCGGCTTGGGAGGTAGAAGATCCATGGCTGGGGTGAGAAGAGGAGCTGCTGCCCGGCCTGGCCCCCCTGCCAATTCAGGCAAGGGGGCCAGGCAGGGGGCATCCCCAGGCCCTTAGCCTAGTCTGACCTCGGCAGGCCGGTGATAAGAGAGGACCTGGGGAGGCGAAGGACAAGTGACCTCTGCTCTCCCAACTCAGACCTAGACAGTTTCAGACCACATCCTTGCCTAGCCCAGATAGGAAACCTCTTCTGGCAGAGAAGTATAGGCTGGACCCAGAGCTGACTGGCTCCTCCCCAGGGGCGGGGAACTAAGGAGAGAGACCAATCCCCAGGACAGTGCTGACTCACAGGCCCAGAGGGGCTGAGACACCTCCACAAGCAATTTGTGCTAGCCAGGCCACTCTCCCCAGCCCAATACAAACAACTAGTAATCTGTCTGGGAAGGAGGAGGTGCCGGGCAGGAAAGAAAGATGGAAGAATAAGCAAAAGAGAAAAAAGAAAGGAAGGAGTTAAGAGAAATTCTGGACCAATCCAAACCGACATGGGCAAGCCAGAGAGAGCAGGAAGACAGGGAGGGATAGGAAGGAAACAGAAGCTGCTGGGCGGAGGTGGGGGGTTGGGGGATGTCCCCCAGAGTTTAGCATTTCCTTTCCAGTCCTGGCTGAAGACGTGAATCCCTCACCCCCTAGCCCAGACCACCCCCACCATACAGTGAGTGAGGTGGTAGCTCCAGGGAACCTGGGCCATTAGCATCCTCCACCACAACAGCTGTGGACCAGAGTAGTGAACCAGGAAGGGCAAGTAGTCCCAGTGGATGTAGTGCGAGGCACAAGAGGAAAGACACAGCTCAAATAGGAATCAAGGCCAATTTAGGTGGTGCATCTGGGGGCTACCAGGCAAAAGCTAGAGCAAGCCCATTTCTACAAGTCACCAAGGACCAAGAGACTTGGGGGGGAGGGGGGAGGGCTTTCTCAGAGGCCCAGTGAGGAAAGCCCCGGAGGATATAGAGAGATCCAACCACCCCTTGGACCTACAGATATACTTTTATTCCTTACAGGCTGCAGACTCCACCTGACAGTGTACCTCACACTAGTAGAGGAGTTGGCCTTGGAGGTAGGAGAAAGAAACAAACAGAACTGGTGCCTACAAGCCGCAAAGGGATAATAGGGCCATAAACAAATCTGTGTTAATAAAGACAGGAAGGAGAAAGGGATATCAGAAGTTGGAATCTGGCCATAAGTGCATAATAATACCAAACCCCTATTTCTTTGCCCACAGTTTCCTGCCACAGCTCTGCTAAAGGCCATTCAGGAAGTTAAAGAAAGTGACCAATCAAAATAGCTCCAGAATAAACCATCACTTTCCTCCCTTTAAAAAAAAAAAAAAAAGTAACCAAACACAAGAAGTAAAAGATACCTTTTTGTTTTCCAAGACAGGGTTTGTCTGTGTAACGACACTGACTACCCTGGAACTTGCTTTGTAAACCAGGCTGGCCTCAAACTTACAGAGAATCACCTGCCTCTGCCTCCTAAGTAGTAGCACTTAAAGCAGTTAGAATACCATGCTTCATTCTTTCACCTGTCCTCAGTCCCATCCCAGGAAAGCTGCTACTGAACAAACACTAGGTCTTTTCCTGAAGAGAAATTCTGTCATTCTTTTTGCAGAGACCTCAGCTCTTAGGCACAAGAGGAAAATATCTGCCACAGCCTTACACTCACACACACCATGATGTCATCTTGAGAGATGGCTTTCTGTGGGAGCATTCATATCCAAAGGCCAGGAAAGATCCACAGGTGCGCACATTTGGAGGAAAAAGTAAACACGAGCCTTTAAATTTGCGTAGAGATTGCCTACAGAACCAAAGGCTAGGTAGTGGGGGCAGGAGGAGAGCAGCTTAAACACCTCAGCACAGCAGGGAGGACGCTGGAGGGGCAGGAAATAGCAGGAAATGGCGAAAGCCTCAGGAATGTTTCCAGCAGGGAAGGTTAAGCAAGTGGCGCCAGGATGAATGCCAAACTAGAGTATCTGGTAGGGGGAGGGGTTTTGTAAAAACAACGGAAAGGACACGAAACCCTAACTCCTGTCTCCAAAACACTGTTTTTCTTCTGACAGCAGAAAAACTTTCACTCCTGTTAGGCTCACACAAGCCAATGTTTAGTCCAATCCAGGCATGGGAAGGTGCCATCTATGGCTGTCTTTGGGATGAGGTCTGCCCCAGAAAGGAGAGGAGTCAAGAGTCTCTAGAAAAGCCATTCCTTCATCCACTCTCCAGCCGTAAACGAAACTCAGTCCCTTCAACTTAATTCACTGTCGGAGGTTACGGGTGGGAAAAACGACGCTGCCAATAAGCTCACCCCTTACAACCACAAATTTCAACCTCCTACCTTAAGGAGCATCAGAGCTCAGAAAAATTAAGCCCAAGGCTTAAAACAAAGAGAGGGATATAGAAGCGGATGAAACGCCCTGAATTTAAGACCTGGGTTTTGCGGCACGGACCCAAACCCAACAGGAAGGAGAGTCCTGAGGGGGACCAGGTCCCTAACAAGGAGTGCGGCACATTCCCAGGATCGTACGTGGAGAGTGGAAGGGGCGGGTCCCAAAGGGGCGGGGTCCCAGAGAGGTGTCACTTCTACAAAGTCAAATCGTTCTTTCAAAAGCAAGGTTTTCCCTCTTTTGGAAGCCAGACTTTTGATAGACTAGGTTTAGCCAAGAATCCTGAAGAGGTAGTTTCAGAGAACTAGAAAGACTAATCTTATGGTGCTGAGAAACATGTCTGGGGGTGAGATTCCCCGGAGAGTAAGACCACAGGGTGTGGTCGCGATAAGAGATAAGTCGGGGTTCAGGGAGCCCCTTGAAGTTGGAAGGTGGGACTTCCGGAGAGGGGTCTCGGGGGCGGGACTTATACATCAAGACCGGAAGTAGGGTCCTGGGAGAGGGGTTCCGGGGTGGACGGAGTGGGTCGCCACAGAGAGAAAATCTAGACTTACCAGGGTCGCATGGAGTCTCCGCACCGCACCGCGGGCCGATCTAGTTCCGGATCACGCAACTGTCTGCTTAAGTCACCGCCCCAACTTTCACCCCGGCCTGGGCCTCCCCAGACAAACTTTATTACACTCACTTCCGGCCTCACTAACCCCTGACCCCCTACCTCGCTGTCCCTCCTTTACCCGTCTGCTTTCCAAAGATGGCCAATGACTGCTCGAGCAGGCTCAAGGGGCGCAGTGAGAGCCAATAAGAATCCTAGTTTGACCCAGCTCATTCTTCAGAAACCTGAGCACTGCACTCCATTTACGACTTGAGGAGACGCCAATGCAAGCCAATCGAGGACTTCAAAATGGAGCTGTCCCGCCTTCGGCCTAAGAGACCAATGGGAAGTGCGGGCGGTGTGTTTGAAAGCGAGGCCAAAGAGGGTGGGAGCGCGTGCTGCTGGGAGTTGTCTGGAGGCCAGCGGCGCGGGGCTGAGCGCCCTCGGGCAGAGCAGTCATGTCTCACAAACAAATCTACTATTCGGACAAATACGACGACGAGGAGTTCGAGTACCGGTTAGTGCCGGCGCGGGGACTACAGCCAGGTTGTGCGCCTTGACAAAAGAGAGCACAGGAGGAGTTAGTTACCTAGGCCGGAGTGGGAGGCGGGGGTTTGGGGGGGAGGGATACAGTGTAGAACCGGCGCGTGCGCAAAAGATTAGCGGGGAGTGGGGTGGGGGTGGGATTGGGTGCAGCAGCAAAGCACATGCGCAAAAGGTGGACGGAGGTTGTAAAACAATGAAAGGGAATTTGGAGTTGGCCAGCTGTTAAATAGAAGCGTGTTGTAGTTCTGATCAATTTCACCTTTGGGAATTCACATCATTAGCACAACTTTGTTGTGGCAGGTTAATTTCCCTAATAGGAACTGCTCGCGTTACTGAAATCTCAAAGTCTGCTAGAAGAAGGTTGCCAGTGCAGAGCTGAAAGTTTCGTGCTCTTGATGAAAGGACCGTTCTAAGAGTTGGTGGTTATTAGTTTATGAGAGAGAAGAGTGGTTGTCGGCCTTGTTTTAGATAAGAGTTTACAGGACTTGGAGTGGCATGAAGACTGTGGACGTAGGTAGATATCTTTCAAATACTTGAGCGTTCATGGCGTTCATAGAGGTTTCAAGTGTTGTGTTAAGGTGTAAGGTAAGCTGGTACAGTAGCTCACACCTTTAATCTCAGCATTCTGGAAGCTGAGGCTGCAGGATTGTCCCAGGGTCCAGCCCAGATTAGGGTTAGGGTTAGGGTTAGGGGTTAGGGGTTAGGGGTTAGGGAATGGAACCTTGTCTCAAGACAAAATAGTGCAAAGTAATGCATGGCCAGTGCTTAGGACAGGCTTAAAAATCCATGGAATAAACTGACTCTAGAAAAAACGTAACTGCTGAGTACAGATGAGGAAGGGGGAAGGCTAGGGAAACAGTGCTAGACGAGACTCCTGAGATGAGACTCAGAACACAGGGAAGAGAACAACTTTCAGTCTTTAGAGAGTCTAAATGCTGGCTATCGACCAAGAACTGTAAGAAATTCTTGCACCAGATATGCAAGCATTTGTGAAAGTGCCATGCCCGTGAATTTAAATTGAAGATGAGGGGAAGACAAGCTTCTCCAAAGGTTCATTACACTGGTCTGTATCACTTGTAATACTTAACTTCCTGATTTGTATTCTCTCTCCTTAGAGAACATAAAATGAAAACTAGCTTTTCTGTGTTTCTAAATGTGTCCCACTTCAGACACCCTGGAGAATTGGGGTGTGTATTGACAAATACAACCATCCTTTGTTGGCAAGAAAAAACCCATAGGGTTGGACTGACAGTCATCTGGGTCTCAGAAGCCAAGCCTGTGGGGCTTCTTTGTTACTGGTCGGGATGAACAACCACATGCCTTCTGGACCCAGTTAACTTTGTACTCAGCTGTTTTCCATGTCTGTAACAATGTTCCAGCATTTGCATGGCTGGAGAAGTGAGTGGCTTTGTCCCCGAGAAGCTGTAACTCTAGTCTAGCAGTGGCATTTTTGTTTAAAGGAGGGGTTTGTTTGGGTTTCATTTTGTGTTTTTTGTTTGTTTTTGTTTTGTTTTTGGTTTTATGCATCGAAGTCACAATTGTGTGCCTTGGGACACATTAGGATGGAAGTTTTTTCTGACATTTGGACTACAGTTATGGGGTGGGGCTCTTGGTTTACAACAAAGGAAGCATTTAGTACATCTTCATTGAGCATGATAAAGTAAGTCTACTTGAGGTAGTCTGAGTCAAGTCAGGTAATTTTTTTGCCATCACTTTTAGTTGGGAAAGCTTGGGATTTCCCAAGTGTCATTGTGCATCCCTTAGAATAATGAATATTCACGTTTGTCTTCATACCTGTTCCGTACCCCAGTCCATAATAGACCTTTCCTCGCCACACAGTCCTAGAGTGGGTAGAATGGGCAATAAGCTAGAGAACTAGCAGGCCTGTGAAGTCAAAGGGGAAAAAAATGCCCAGTGGGTTTTTTTGTTTGTTTGTTTTTGTTTTTTCTGAGACAGGGTTTCTCTGTGTAGCCCTGGCTGTCCTGGAACTCAGTCTGTAAACCAGGCTGGCCTCTAATTCAGGGATCCGCCTGCCTCTGCCTCCCGAGTGCTGGGATTAAAGGTGTGCTCCACCACTGCCTGGCTTTTTTTTTTTTTTTTTTTTTGCCATCGGTGTCTTATACCCAGGGATCATCCATCAAATTGTTCATTTGTGTTTTTAATAACTTTTATGAATATGTACAAAACCCGTGGGTGTTTTTATTTTGGTTTTGCTTTCTCGTTTTTGTTTGGTTGTTGTTTTGTTGTTGTTTGGTTTTGTGTTTTTGAGACAGGGTTTATCTGTGCAGCTGTGACTGTCCTGGAACTTGCCCTGTAGACCAGGCTACCTCTGAGATCTGGATGCCTCAGCCTCCCAAGTGCTGGGATTAAAGGAACGCACCACAACACTGGGCTAGTTACTTATCTTCACAAATTCTCTGTAGCCGAGGATGGCCTCAAACTCCTGGTAATCCTCCTGCCATATCACAGAGTGCAGGATCATGGCACATTTACCACACTTAGCACTTTTTCTTTCTCTGCTTCTCTTTGTATGTAGGTCAGTGTCTGACTGTCTGACAGACTGCCAACCATGACACAGTCCTCACTCACATCCCCATGTTTCTGTTACAGGCATGTCATGTTGCCCAAGGACATAGCCAAGCTGGTCCCTAAAACCCATTTGATGTCTGAATCTGAATGGAGAAATCTCGGCGTTCAGCAGAGTCAGGGGTGGGTCCACTATATGATCCATGAACCAGGTCAGTGAAATGTAAGGTAGCATGTCTGGCTGAAGGAAGATTACAAAGCACAGCAATAGAGGGAGGAGGGCTTCATTCGTTGATGGGTCTTTCCCACACTCAATATGCAAAGGGACCAGAGTGACAAGAATGAGAAAGACGGGTTGGAAGATGCAGGACAAGCCTGCTTAGAAAGAAAAACAACTGCAGCCTTCCATTGAGCCAGAGGGGACTCTTTAAGGCCACATATACCCCGGTTATGGCCCTGCAAATCAAATCACTGGATCAGTGCCAAATAAGCAAAGGCAATTCTATTTCTTGGTAAGACACCAGACACCCAGCTGCCAGGCAAAACTAATAAAGGACACACAGGCCTGCACAAACAACAGAAAACACCTAACACTTCTGTATGTGGCAGAAAGGCTAGACTCCAGGGCTGCATCCACCTGCATGCGGTTGTGTGAGTGATCAGCACCGCACAGTAGCATGCACTGTCGACTGCTCAGAATGCTGGGATTTCCTTTCTTAGATTTCACTCATTCTTTCAGAACCTCACATCTTACTGTTCCGGCGGCCACTGCCCAAGAAGCCAAAGAAATGAAGCCAGCGATCCACCTTTCGGCCTCGAGCTTTGCACGGCTGTCCTCACTCCCTACCATCTTTCTGATAGCATGACTATCTGATTGCTTTCTTAATTCTCACTTTGATATGTAAAGGATACACTGTTTGAATGTGCTGGTACCTGCTTTGCTTCTGAAGTTGAGCCACCAATTCCACAGCTATGTCAGAGGAGTGTGGCCTCAAAGTCCCCATGTGCTCAGTATCCAGTGAGGCCATATTTGCCATCTGTCAGAAGCATGTGAAATCAGACCATGGCTATTACAGGGATGGTGTGAATTTGCTGTTGTGTTTTTTACTATTGGGTATTGTATTTATGATGACTTACGGATTTATATTTCAATGTATTGGAAACTTTCCATTTTATCTGACAAATCTCTTCCATGTTACAAGCCTTGATTAAAGGAAGTTTTTTTTATAATCTTAATGCTGTGGCTATAAGATCATCCTATCCCTGTGCCATTGTGTACCTCTCACCCCTTCATTCCCTCTGAGCCATCTCCCTCCTGCAGGGGATTCTATGCCCTTCAGCTGGATAATGGAAACTTGGCTCTTTGCCGTAATGAGGTTTAGTTGAATATTGCAATAACTAATTTTATAATGTTTTAATTGGACTGCTGTAAAAACATTCTCTGAAATGTATGTCACTGATTACTAGCCTAAGATAATGATTTTATTGGGACAACCTTGTCTCCTCAAAGCAGATGAACTGTTTTACATAGTCTGGTCGTTGTCACTTGAAGAACATGCAAAGATGTGGGAAAGGGATTAAGTACCTACTGCATAGGACTCCAGCCACTGTGAGTAATGGCTGGAGCTGGATTTCAATGGCTGGAGTTGAGTATTAGAACTGTCTGGACAGTTTCAAGTACTGAGACCACCAAAGTCATTCCTAGAGTAATCCTTTGGCGTGGGCTGAAGACAAGGCTGAGCAGTTAAGAACATCAGTGCTCTTTGAGAGAACCTGAGTTCAATTCCCAGGCACCATGTTGGAATGCTCACAACCACCTGTAACTCCAGCAAACAAACTCTTCTGGTCTCTACATAGACCAAACACACCTGGCATACTCTCAAATTTAAAAAAGGGGGCTGGAGAGATGGCTCAGTGGTTAAGAGCACTGACTGCTCTTCCAGAGGTCCTGAGTTCAATTCCCAGCAACCACGTGGTGGCTCACAGCCATCTGTAATGGGGTCTGATGCCCCCTTCTGGTGTGTCTGAAGACAGCGACAGTGGACTCATGTACTTTATTTATTTCACATACACGAAATAAAAACTGGTTGAGGGGAGGAGAGAGAGCTCAGTGAGGAGAGCCCTGGTTGCTCTTGCAAAAGACCCCTCTTCGTTTCCCAGCACCAATATGGCCTCTCACAGCACATCCAAATTTGTGTACATGATGCAATACATACATGTGGGCAAAGCATTTATACACTTGGAACATTTGTTTGGGAAAAATCAGAGCACTTTTTTATTTTTTGGTTTTTCTGAGACAGGGTTTCTCTGTGTAGCCCTGGCTGTCCTGGAACTCACTCTGTAGATCAGGCTGGCCTCAACTCAGAAATCCACCTGCCTCTGCCTCCCAAATTCTGGGATTAAAGGTGTGCGCCACCACTACCTGGCCCAGAGCACTTTTAATACCATAAAAAATACCACATATAGGCAGTAAGTCATTAGGCAAGTGGATGTCTGGTGTGTTTTTGGTGAATATAAACATATTCTTTTAAAAATTGTTTGCTTATTTTACAACAGGGTCTTACTGTGTGGCCTTGGCTGGTCTGGAACTCTGTAGACCAACCAGGCTGGCCTCAAACTCAAATCCACCTGCCTCCGCCTTCTGAGTGCTAAGATTAAAGGTGTGTACCACCACTTCCCAGTTTAAGAGTTTCAAACAAGTATATAATACATTCTGGTCACACTCATTCACCTACCCACCCCCCCTTTTAGCTGTTTTTTATTTTTCTTTTAAACTAAGGAACCCCCACAGGACTTACTACTTAAGGCTGGTCTTACATTCACTGTAGCATTTTAAGATTGTGTGGCACCCCTTCACCTTTCTGAACCTGTATCCAATAACATAGGATTCTTTTTCAGTCCTGGGATATGAACCCAGATCCTCACAATGCTAGACCAGTGCTCTACCACTAAGCCACATTGCCAACACGTTCCCCACATGCAACCAGAGCATATTTATTTGAAAAGATTTTGTGGAGTAAAATATGGCCAGTTGTGGTTTAGCATGCCTCCAAGTCACAACAGAAAATCCTAGGGAAATGTAGATCTCAGACCTCATCCAAACCTACTGGATCATAATTTACATACTATACTATCTAGGGATAGTGGCGTGGCTCAGCAGGTAAGAATAAGGCCTGGCCCCCCCAAGTTGGACCACCTGGGTTAAATCCCAGGACCCACGTGAAAGAGAAGGGACTCCAGAAAGTTGTCCTCTGGACTCCACGTGCATGCTGTGGAACTGCCGTCCTCCCCAGTCATACAATAATAGTAAGAACCTTTTTCTTAAAAAAAATCCCAGATGATTAAAGCTATTTTTCCCCAGCAAAGCAAAGGGTGGAAGGGCACTGAAATAGAATGTTATGGGTACCCAAAGCGAGTACAAGATATTCCTACTTACCTCCTCTACAGGGACCCATCATTAAAAAGTGATGTTCTTCTAGAGACAGGTGGGGCAGGAAAGGGTTCTTAATTTTTAATGTCAAAGAGGCTTAAGTTTTTCCGTTTATATTAGAAACAAACGAAGGTTCCACACCCTGTAGCTCACACCCTATTGTTAATGCTAATAACATCGTCTTCACCTTCTTTCTGCCACAAAATAGGACCCCAGCTTGGCACACTATCTTGGGCTGCCCATCTCACAGACTCTTGACGAAAAGATCTTTTGAACCCACCTTGATCCCTCAAATTTAAGAGTCAAAGCTGGACTGTCGTGGCGCACGCCTTTAATCCCAGAATTTGAGAGGCAGAGGCAGGAGTTAATCAGCTTGGTCTACAGAGCGAATTCCAGGAAAGCCAAGCTACACAGAGAAACCGTATCTCGAAAGAGGAGAGAGACAGAAAAAGAAATGTGATGCAACAAAATGTAGTAACGCGCGCCTTGAATCCCACCACTCCCCAGGCAGTTCGAGACCAGGCTGATCTGTATAAACAGGTTACTTCCAGGGCTATATACTGGGGCTCTGTCTGATCTGTTTTTTAATATTTGAATGAAACAGAATCAGACCTTCCTTTTCTTCCAGTACTGCAAAGCAGCACCCGACAGTTCTTAAATCACTTCCCAATATACTCCTTTCGCGTCCCAAACTCTTTTAAGTCCCGCCCTCCATGGGCTAAGGCCAGGCCCCTACTTTTATTTCCGGACAGTGACGACTACGTGGTGTTGCCAATAACAACTTAGCATTTCCTTTAGCGCCTAGATGAGGCGCGTGAGAGATTGACAGCTAGACCAATAAGACAATTGGTTAGAGTGAGCGACAGCCAGAATAACCAATCAACATGAAGCATTGTGAGGCGGGACTTTGAGTACGGAAGCTGTCCTAGGACATTCGGAAAGGAAAGAGCGAATGACCCTGTGCTGGGGGCAAAATAGAGGTGGGATGATACGAGATCGGTGATCAGAAGCCTGGTGAGAAAACAGATTTCGAGATAGAAAGGGTGCAGAAGTAGGTTGAGTCCTGGTCAGTGGCGGAGGGAGGAAAGAAATGCATTTAAAGGGACCCTAAGGCCCAGTTTAAGGTAGACATTTAAAGGGACAGGTGATCCGAAGAGAAGAGACATTTAAAGGTGCAGATACCCAAGATAGAGCAAACTTTAGACCTGCTCGGCAGACGGAAATATCTAAAGTGGTAGGTCTTGGGAGAACATGTCACTTTAAAGGAATAGGAATCGAGACTCTTTTAGGAACCTGGGGATTAAGAATACGTTAAAGAGGCCTGAGTAAAGGTGACTAAAGAAGATTGAGCCTTCCTTCCTTTAAGAAGGAAGAAAGTACACTCCTGCTGTCTTCATTGTCCTTTCTGGCTCTTTCAGGTTCCCTTAACCCCGGACTGTGTACTCAGGGTATGGCCTCCAGCATCCTGTAGACCTGGCGGCCTCTCAGTACTTACGGCCCCAATTTGGGGTTCTGAGTGGCTACTGGAAAGCCTTGCAAAAGAGCACAGAAGGCAGGACCATGGCATCTAGGGTTTCTGAACCGCCCCCAGGACCAGAACGCAGCGTGACAGCAGGCATCATCATTGTTGGAGATGAGATCCTTAAGGTGTGTCTGGAACAGAAATGGGGAGGAGTGTGGCATTCTACTGCTGTGGACTCTCTTTACGGTGAAAGGAGGGAAACCAGAGTGGGAATCCCCTTTCTTGATAAAGTAGGGCCCTGGAGCTGAGTCCTAACATTGGAGGAAAAGTGACCCTCCGGTTGAGTATTTCTGTTGAAAGATGGATAGTAACTTTCCTACAATTTGCCAGAAAGTATGACGAGGGGCAGAGTCGCCACATTACAATCACAGGAGGCACAGCAAGTAGAGGAAGCACAGATGTATGTAATGTATATCCCACATGTTTAGAAGTTATTCAAGGAGCTCAGCAGACCTGATTGTCGAACTAGAAGGAAAGTACTAGAAGAAAGGACTCTATTCTGATTGGTCGGGGTTGTTAGGGGATATGGCAAGCATAGGTTTGTAACAGTAACAGTTACCCTGATCTTTACTTACTCTATCAGAGGCTGGTCTGAACTTACTACATCACATGTGGCCTTACAGACTCCAACAATTCCATGAAGTTGGGATTTTTATTACAGATCTCTATAGATTATGAAACAGCCTCAAAGAGGTTAAGAAACTTATGCAAGGTCACAAGCCTACAAAGTCCTTGGAGCAAGGTGGCACACGCCTTTACTTCCAGCACTTGGGAGGCAGAGGCAAGTGGATCTTTGTGAGTTTGAGGGCAACCTATTCTGTGTAGTAGGTTCCAGAACAGCCAGGGCTACACAAAAAAACTCTGTCTCAAAATAAATGAAAAGGAAAATGGTGATAAAGATGAAATTCTAGCCCAAATCTTCCTTACTCCAGAGCACAAACTTTTTTCTGAGACAGAGTCTGACTGGGTATCCCTGGCTGGCTTAGAGCTCTTTTTTTTTAATGTTAACCAGATTGGCCTTGAACTCACAGAGATTAACCTACCTCTGCCTCTGGAATGCTGGGATTTAAGATGTGTACACCATTTCAGGCTTAAAGATTTTTATTTTATGTTTATATATCTGTGTGTGGGAGGGGGTATCCCAGAGGTCAGAAGTTATAGATTCCCTGGAGTGGAACTTAAGGCTGTTATGAGCTGACCAACCAGTCTGGGAACCAAGCTTGGGTCCTCTGGACAAGCAGCAAGCACTCTCAGCTGCCAAGCCAGCTCTTCCTCTCCAGAACACAAACTTTTCATTATTTGATTTTGAGACAAGGTCCAACACAAACTCTTTTAACTACTCATCTCTCTGTAGAGAGAGAAGTAGAAGCTAAGGCTAGGAAAGGAGACAGGGCACACAGTATAGTCAGCCAGCTTTAATGATTGAAAAAGAATTTGAACTTTATTCTGTATGCAATTGGAGCCAACATGTTTCTGAGCACAGAAGTGATTCAGCAAACACAGTGACGCATTTAAAAGGTTCCTTACAGGGCAGGGAGCAGAGCAAAGTGGAGCATGATGGAGGGCTGGGAGGTGGGACACTGGGGGCTGGAGGTGGGGGTGGGGAGGTGGAGGGTAGGGGCTGGCCAGAAGGCTGTCAGCATCACCCAGGAGAAGGACGCTAAGGAAGTGGGAACGTGGAGGAGAGAAGATGGGAAGGTTTTTAGAAGTGGAGTTGACAGAAATGAAAGGCCTAACTGACCATGACTGTGTCCGGGATGCCACTGAGCAAAATAACCAGGGATGTGGTGAGGCTGCCCCATATGAACCTGAAGCCAGGGACTAAAACTGAAACCCTTGGGGTTGGTGACCAAGGCCAAGGATCCACACAGAATTAATGACTGAGTCTCTATCAAGTCAAGATCAAAGTGCAGAACTGACTATGAAATCTATAAATCCAAGTGAGGTCAGGATGAATAGATAGCCAAGTAGCCCCAAGGAGAATCCCCTCTTCCTTACATTCAAATGGGATTTTTCATTCTTACTCCCGTTCGAGGCTCCCTGGCAGCCTCCCCCCCTCCCCCAAACAACAACAACAACAATAACAACACCCCATCACTAGATAAATGTAGCTACCTCCTCATCTGCCCTTCATTCCCCGCCACTGAACACTCTCATCCTTCCTCCATTCCCTAGGGACACACGCAAGATACCAACACTTACTTTCTTTGCCGGACGCTTCGCTCCTTGGGGGTCCAGGTTTGCCGAGTCTCTGTTGTACCTGATGAAGTCGTCACCATTGCATCCGAGGTCACTTCATTCTCCAGTCGCTTTACTCACGTCCTCACCGCGGGGGGCATTGGCCCCACTCATGACGACGTGACCTTTGAGGCAGTGGCACTGGCTTTTGGGGAGGAACTCAAACCACACCCCGAGCTCCAAGCAGCCATCAAAACCCTAGGAGGGGAGGGTTGGGAGAAGCTGTCGATGGTGCCCTCCTCTGCCCGCCTGCATTATGGTACAGATCCTGGAACTGGCCGCCCCTTCAGATTCCCGCTAGTCTCTGTCCGAAATGTCTACCTCTTCCCAGGAATTCCGGAGCTGCTGCGTCGAGTGTTGGAGGGACTAAAAGGACTGTTCCAAAACACAGCTGTGCAATTCCACCTGAAGGAGTTGTATGTGGCTGCATCAGAGGGCTCCATCGCCCCCATCCTTTCGGAGGCTCAGGCCCACTTTGGCCAGAGGCTTAGCCTGGGTTCCTACCCTGACTGGAGCAGCAACTACTTCCAGGTGAAGCTGATTCTAGACTCCAAGGAAAAAGAGCCCTTGGAGGAATGTCTTGCCTATCTGACTACGCATCTGCCCCAGGGATCACTGGTCCCCTACCTGCCCGATGCTGTTGAGAAGGCTAGTGAGGCTGTATACAAACTCGCTGAGTCAGGTAGGAGTCTCCTTGGGGAAAGCAGTGTGGACCAAAGTCTGGGTTCTCCTCTAGGTTTAATAATGCTTTCAGAGGGCTTCCACTGATGCAGGACAAGGTCGAAGAGAGTTGCTATTGATTTAGTCATTCTCCCAATAACTATTGATACCTCCTCCCACCAGCGCTGTGCTGGGTCTCAGGGTTAGTATAGCTTGTCAGAACTGGTGTGCTCTATAAAACAGGTTAGCTGGCAAACCTGTGGTTAGAGGTGACAGATGATTCCGAAGTGGATTCCAGAATTCCACGCCAGAGATACCAGCTTTGATCTGGGGGAGGAGAAGGGTTCTCTGGACAAATGAGGAGCACTGAGAGATGGGGATTTGGTTGCAGCTGGAGGTAGGCAAGAGCAAGCAATATGGAAAGAGACTGGCAGGAAGCAGGTGGAGCTGCAGAGGATGAAGGGAATCCAGAGCACCCTATACTCCCCGCCCTCGGTCCCTACTCCAGAGGAAAGAATAAAACCATGGTCCTGGGGGAAGAGGGGGAAGAGGCATTGAAGAGCAGGCAGGGAGACAGACTATGCAGGACAGCATGGAAGAGTTTGCATTTAATCCCAGAACACCAGGACAATAGTGAAAGTCTTTAAGCAAGGGTCACATGACTTCTTTGACAGCCATGTATACCCAGCTGACATTCTCTTCCCTGCCTGCATGGCAGGATCTTGTCTGGGGAAAAAGGTAGCAGGGGCCTTACAGACCATTGAGACTGCCCTGGCTCAGTACCAACTCTCGCAGCTCTGTGTGGGCTTCAATGGGGGCAAGGACTGCACCGCCCTCCTGCACCTCTTCCATGCAGCTGTGCAGAGGTAAGCCTACCCCTGGGAACTAAGGCCTCAGAAAGACCTACTTGAAACCTCTCCAGCTCCTGATCCCAGAAAGCAGAGCAACGGGTGGTGTTTGGGAAGAAGGCAGCTAAGTGATCAGTCAGTGCCGTTCCCCCATATTTATTGAACATCTGGAATCTGTCAGACCCCAGGTCTAGGTGTGTAGTCAACCACAGGGAAGCCGACAGTCCAGCTAGAGAGGTGAGATACTGGCAGTCCCAGCACTCGGGGAGTGAGGTTGCTTCATCTGAGCTCAGGAGCTGGAGGCTAGCCTAGGGAGTGTTTTGTATGTGTAAGCACCTAGTGTGTGCGTTAGTCAGAAGGTGTTGGATCCTTGGTGCTAGGACTTACAGATGGTTGTGGGTTACCATGTGAATTCTGGGAATGGAACCCAGATCTTCTGCGAGAGCAACAAGTGCTTTTAACTGCTGAAGTAACTCTTCAGCCTATGAGGTTTTTTCTTTCTTCCTTCCTTCCTTTCTTTCTTTCTTTTTCTTTGGTTTTTCAAGACAGGGTTTCTCTGTGTAGCCTTGGCTGTCCTGGAACTCACTCTGTAGACCAGGCTGGCCTTGAACTCAGAAATCCACCTGTCTCTGCCTCCCAAGTGCTGGGATTAAAGGTGTGAGCCACCACTGCCTGGCAGTTTTTTCTTTTTTTATTCTTTTGTTGTTTGTTTGTTTGTTTGTTTGTGGGTTTTTGTCTTTTTTCTTTATACTTTCTTTTTTCCCCTCTCTAGCCCATGAGTTTTGCAAAGCCCTATCTTTTTTCCAAAAAAAAAAAAAAAAAAAAAAAATCTCAGCTGGCTGTGGTGGTGCATGCCTTCAACCCAACAGAGGCAGCAGAGGCAGATTGCTATGATTTGAAGCTAGCCTGGACAACATAAAAAACCAGTGAAACCCAGTTTTTTTTTTCCCTTGGGGCAAGGGAAGTTTTTTAATCTTATAATAACAGAACTGATGCTTAGGTTTGAGATGAGGCAAACTGGCACACACCTGTAATCCCACAGAAACACTGCAAGTTTGAGGCCAGCTGCTACATAATGGATTACAGGCCAGCCTGAGCTACACAGCAAGACCCCGTCTCAAAACAAAAGGATAAGAGATCAGAGTAGGCTTCTCAGGAAGCGGGTCTGAGTTTGCTGGATGAAAAGAAGAGGAAAGGGGAGAGAGTGTGGGTGTCGGTCCCAGGGGCCAAAGAGAATACTGAGCTCCCTGGAGGGCGACTTTCTTCTCCATACTGGCAAGTCTGTGGATCCTTACTCTCCCCAGAAAATTTCCTGATGTTCCAAAACCTCTCCAGATCCTGTACATCCGTAGCATCTCGCCCTTCCCTGAGTTGGAACAGTTTCTGCAAGACACCATCAAGAGGTACTGGGACCTAGAAGATTGGACTCCCAGAGGGCCTTGGTAGAATCTACTCTGATCCTCACCTCTGTTCTCTTCCTCCCTAAGATATAATCTACAGGTGTTAGAAGCTGAGGGTAACATGAAGCAGGCCCTGGGTGAGCTCCAAGAAAAGCACCCCCAGCTAAAGGCTGTCCTGATGGGCACTCGACGGACTGACCCCTACTCCTGTGGCCTCAGCCATTTCAGTCCCACCGACCCCGGCTGGCCTTCATTCATGCGCATCAACCCGCTGCTGGTAATGAGACAGGATTGACACCTCCCATCCTACCCTTCCCAGGGCCGGCTGTGAGGAGGCAGGAGTCAAGGCGCTCAGTCTCCCAAGGCAGGCAGTGCTGGTCATTCATCTTTTTAACCAATTAAACTGAGCACTAATTCAGTGGTGGGCATTGTACTTTTCACTGTGGATAAAACAGTGACCTGGGCCTGTGCTATCCAATACGATAGTAGTCATTTGTTCATACTTAAATTGTAATTGAACTGAAATACAGATTATGGGGTTGAGGATCTAGTTCATTTGGTATGGTGCTTGCTTAGAACACCTGAAAATCATATACTTGTGCCTCTAATTTCAGCCTTTGGGAGAATTAGAAGTTTAAGGCCAGGGCTGGCAAGATGGCTCAGCCAGTAAAGGTGCTTGCTGCCAGGTCCGATGACCTTACTTTTATCTCCAGGACCAATATGACAGAAGGAGAGAACTGACTCCCACAACTTGCCCTTTGACCTCACACATTCCCTGCCTCCCCCCAAACACAAATAAATACAATTTTTTTTAAGGTTCAAGGAAAGCCTTGGCTACATAGTGAGCTTGAGGACAGTCTAGCCATGGGATGCTATTTCAAAAATAGAAAGAAAAAAATACAAATTATTAAAACCACTGAGAGGCTGAGGTAGGAGGATTGTGTGAGTTCAAGCCCAGCCTGGGTGAAACCCTGTCTCAAGAAAACAAAATCCCATGCCGAACAGGCCCACTTCCCCCAAAGCCAGTAAGTTTTCTCTGCTGGGTGGTGGGCTAGAGGAGAGGTTGAACCCTTATTAAAAGTAGGTTGCAAAAAAAAATGTATGCCTATGAGAGAGAGAGACAGAGACAGAGAGAGACAGAGACAGAGAGCCGGGCAGTGGTGGCGCACACCTTTAATCCCAGCACTTGGAAGGCAGAGGCAGGCAGATTTCTGAGTTTGAGGCCAGCCTGGTCTACAAAGTGAGTTCCAGGACAGCCAGGGCTATACAGAGAAACCCTGTCTCAACAAAACAAAACAAAAACAACAACAACAAAAAATCCCAGAATTATTAACTTTTAAAAGATGACATTTATGGCATGTGATTCATAATATCATCCATTTTAATTAAATAAAACTTAAAAATCAGTTCTAAGGGCTAGGGATGGGCTTGGTCGAGTCCTTGCCTAGCTTGTACAAAGCTGTAGGCTCAATTCCCAGTACCACATAACACCAGGCTGTAGCTGAGCTGGTGAAGTGCCTCCCTGGATACACAAAGCCTTGGGTTCAGTCTCTACCACCATGCCTGCCCAAGACTACCCATCACCACTCTAAGTCCAGATCACTGGGGACTTGGGAGGACACAAGTTCAAGGTCATTCTCAGCTCTACAGTGAGTGAAAGGCCTGCCTAAGCTGTGTAAGACATGCCTAGTACACACCTCAACTCCCAGCAGGTGGGAAGATAAGGCAGGAGGATGGCCATCTTGAGAACTGCATGAGCTACACAGTAAGATCCTGCTAGGAAGAAAGGGAGAGGGAAAGGAAACTCAGGAAGGAAAGGGAAGGGGAAAAAATGAAGCCAAAATGTTATGTGTATGGGTGTTTTCCCTGCATGTATGTCTGGCTGCCAGTGTGCACTAGGTGCTTGAGAAGGCCAGAAGAGGGAGTCAGTACCCTGGAACTGGAATTACAGATGATTGTAGTCACCATGTGGTGCTGGGAATTGAACCTGGGTCCTCTGGACGAGCAGTCAGTGCTCTTAACTTCTGAGCCATCTCTCCAGCCCCAAAACTTACTTCTTAAGTTATCCTAGCTACATCTCGAATCCTGCAATATGAGACAGCATGTGGCTAACACTCCTACCATGGCAGAAAGCTCTAGCCATCCGTATGGAGTTTATACCACAGGGGTAGGTGCCTGGGAAAGGAACCAGGCAGAGGGTAAGGACTTTCTCTGGCTTAGCCCACACAGAGCAAGGTACACTAGAGATCCAAATAGCAAGCCTTCCTCAAGGCCAGAGGAACAAAAGTAGGAGGGACGGGCCCTTCCCCGGGATGGCAGTGGTAGGTGTGGCTGAGGACAAGTCTAGTGACTGATTGTCATTTCCCAGGACTGGTCCTACAGAAACATCTGGGAGTTTCTGCGGCAGCTGTTTGTCCCATACTGCATCCTGTATGACAGAGGGTAAGGTTGTTGAGTGGCTGGGGTAAGAGGATGCTGGGATAGAGAAAGCCAACACGTTACCCGTGTGCTCCTGTTTCAACACTCCAGGTACACATCACTGGGGAGTCGGGAAAACACAACACAGAATCCAGCCCTGAAGTGCCTGAGCCCAGGAGGACACCCTGTCTACCGTCCAGCATACCTACTAGAGAATGAAGATGAGGAAAGGAATTCCCGGATGTGATCTCACACAAGCTGGGGACAAGAAAGAGGGAAGGGGGCTGGCCTGGGGTAACCTGTCATGTCAGTAAATTGTACCTCACCACTCCATTGTTGGTGCCTATTGCTCTGGCTGTGCCTTCCTGCTCCGAGGTCAAGGGAGGCTGCCAGCTCTGAACCGGCAGTGCACACTTGGGGGCCCAGGAGTAAGGTAGAACATAGTAGAAAGGAGCTGCTAGGGATGAGTCTCAATGTCAACCACAGCCAGAGCCCACCAAAGGAGAGGAGGCAACCAGGCAGAGCACTGCCTGCTTGGAAGGGAAGCTGAGCTTTGCTGGCTATGGAGGATAAAGGATGGAGTGGCCAAGCCCGCCCATCTAACCACCATCCCCATCTGAAAGGCTGACTCAGCCTGCTCCGAGGCCCAGAACCTTCTTTTGCTAGATTCTAGAGCCTTTGTTTTTAGTCATGAGGTCTGAGGGGGTGGGGACAGTGGATAAAAGGTCCCAAAGGCAGCATCCACACCCTTCTGCTGAGCTGCTGTCCACATGAGGCCACCAATGCAACCCCTGACCCAGGCCCTGCCCTTCTCTCTGAGAAATGCCCTTCGAGGCACTGGTCTCCAGGTGCCTGTCATTAAGATGGGCACGGGGTGGGAGGGCATGTATCGAACCCTGAAGGAAGTCATCTATATCCTTCTTTGTTGCTGGTGTATCAAGGAACTGCTGGATTAATGGTGGCAGGGAACACCCCCTGTCACCCCTGACACCAAGACCTGCATCACTCAGGTGGGGAGGGGAGGGTAGACTGTCAGGAGGTGTGGCTGCAGTTTCTGGGGTGGAACTTGCAGCCCAGCTCTCTCATCTTTTCTATAGCCCTAAGACTCCTGGAGCCAACTGGCCTTCACCAAGGATGGGCCACAAAGAACTGAAGAGTGAACCTTGCTTTGAGCTGTCCACCCATCTGACCTGCCTCATCCCAGGACATCTATCCTCAACTCCTGTCTCTGCTGTGCTTCTGGTACGCATGAGCTTGGCTTGCTGGCTAAGACTCCAATGAGACTACATCAGGACCTAATATTCCTTCAAAATTGGCACAGTGAGCCCCACCAACCCACGTACTTGAAGAACCAGGAATGGACTGCCCCTAAGATATCTGGTAATCACTCAACTATAAACATAATAAACAGGCCTTGAGGCCAAAAATTCTGAACGTTTAAAGGGGAATAAGGGTGCATGTGTGCTTGGAAGTGACTTAGAGCCAGAGAGCAGGGAGAAGGGCAGATCTCGGGAGCAGTGAGGCTGAAAACCAGCTTCGCTCACTCTGGTGCTAGGATAGAGCAAAACAGACAAACCATGTTCCTCCCAACCTTTGTGTAGAGATTACAGAATGGATAGAGCCCTGTTCTGTGAGGCCCGGGATGCTAGGATGGGGACCCCTAAGACTCAGCCTTTTCCCAAGAGGAGATATGACCTAGGCAGCTCCCTGTCCCTAAGGAACCCGGGAAGTGTGCTCAGCTAGTCCCCATCTGTGGAAGGAGTCCCACACAGACGCAGCTCTAAGAGAAAACACCTATGTGGTCATACCACCCCTTCAAGCCGATCACCGCACACCTGTGACAGGACACGGTTGGAGTGAGTGGACTGCTTCCGGACTTTCCCTTGGCAGCCACCAGCACATGCTTTCTTTGAACCATTAGCAGCTTGTGCGTGCATACATCAACTTGTTCATGCCCCCTTTCTCTGAGTAGCACTCTTTGGCCTAGCCGTTGCCCACCTCTTTCTTACCTGCAGCACTGAGCTGGAGGTGGTATCTAGTTCACTGCCTCACCCCCTGGAGCCAGCTCTTCATTGGCCTTTTTCTTAATGCCTTTTTTCTGTGGACCTGATTGTTTTTATTGTTGATTATCTGGTTGGTTGGTTGGTTGGTCGGGTTTCGGGGTTGGGAAATGATTGCAGAGCTTTGCACCTACTAAACTCCCTATACCACAGATGTTGTCGTACAGATGCTTACTATATGCACTAGTTGTGGTACCCCACACCTTTAATTCCAGCACTTGGGAGGCAGAGGCAGGAAGATTTTGAGACCATCCTGATCCCGATCTTAGCACATTCTTCAGTGACTATAAATTGGATAATCAAACCTTAAAACTAGTGAAAGAGGAAAAAAAAAGATTTAGTCCTTTCAGGAAAAAAATGGAAAATAAAAACTTTGCCGCTGACAGCTATGTCGGGTGCTGATGACAGCTCCCCGGCTCCCTTACTGGAGCCAGGGCTACACAATGAGACTCTATTTAAAAAGAAATGAACAAATACTTTTTAAAGAAATGCTATATTCTTGGGCAGTCAGGAAGCTGAAACAGGAGTGTCTCCAGTACAACATGGCCTAGGCTGTATACCTCCAAGCTATCTCTGGGTACATAAGAAATCTGTCTCAGAATAAACAAATAAGAGAAAACAAAACTGTTGGGATATAGTTCAGCAGTGGAATGCAGTACAAGCCCTGAGATCCCAGCAAGGTGTGTGTGAATGTGTGTCTGGGAGGGTCACAGGACAATCTATGCCTAAAGTAAAGAATTCTAAAAATGCTGGGTAGTGGCTCATTCATGTCTATAATCCAAGCATTTGGAAGGCGGAGACAAGAAGATTGCCTTGGTCAGCCTGGGCCAGAGTGAAACCCTGATTCAACAAACAGAAAACAACAACAAAATTCTAATAGCAACAGTTTCTCCAAGCCCCCAGTCCCAAGATAACCATGAGATAATGTACACAAAGACACATCTTTATTATTCAACAAATATAACTGTTTATTGTATTCCAGTCTGGGTGTTTTGGATAAACAGGGACCAGGGTCCTGTCCTTTGGAGCTTGCATTCCAGTAGGTAAGAAACCTCATCACAATGTAGAGTTAAGTATACAGATATGATTAGGAGCAGCAAGAGAATGAGCAAGCCACGAGGGATGAGTTAGAACTTGTGCCTCTGCTTGTTTGTTTCTAATGATGTATGTTGTGTCTGTGTGCTAGAAGCACCTCCTGGAACTGGACTTGCAGGCCAAGCTGCCGGAAGTGCTGAAAATCAAGCTTAGATCCTCCTCAATAGCTGTATGTGCTCTTGACCACTGAGCCATCTCTCCAAACTCTGTAACCTGAGCTTTTGTACTGGGTAAAATGAGGAGGTAGAGCAAGGTGCTAAACATGAGCTGACCCAAGAAGGCACTTCAGGGATAACATAGAAGACCTGTTAGGAAGTAGTAGAGGGATGCAGGCTCACCTCAGAACTGAGAATGTGTTGGACTCTCTGTGGTTTATGTTTAGTTTGGTTCTTTTGAGACAAGGTCTTGCTATGTACCCCAGGCTAACCTTGAGATGTATGTAGCAGCTATCTCCCTGGCTTTTGGACTGGACGTGTTTACTCATGGTTGGTTGGCACACTGCACTGTGCTCTGCACCTTGCATTTTCTGTGAGCTTTGCATAGGATATCTTAACAATACATTTAGTGCTGCCTTTCTTTTTCTTTTTGAGACTTTTGGAGTTGTTGGGACTACGGGTGCATGACTTTTTACTAGTACACCCTTTTCTTTCTTTGGTTTGACTTTTGTTTTTGTTTTTTGAGACACAGTTTCTCTGTGTAGCCCTGGAACTCATTCTATAGACCAGGCTGTCCTGGAACTCACGGAGATCTGCCTGCCTCTACCTCCCAAGTGCTGGGATTAAACAGGAGTGACACCATACCCAGCTCATTGGTTTGATTTTTGAATCAGGAATACTAGCTGCCCTTGAATTTGTGCCAATCCCCCGGCCTCAGCTTCCCCAGTCCCGGGGTTATAAAGATGAGGCACTGTATCTGCTCAGTACTCCTCTCTAAACACCTGCGTCATGCAGGTCAGAAATGCTGTCTGGTTGCTTCTGAGCTCTCCCTCTTGCCCCAGAACCCTGCAGAAAGGAAAAGGGTCTGACACAGGTAGGGAGAGGTTGGTGTGCAGACAGAGATCCTACCTTCCTATCCATCCTGGGGCTCTCCTTTGTCCTGAGTCTGCACTCTGCCTGGCGGGCTCTTTCCGCTCCCTAATTCAGGCCAGGTTTGCTACCTTCTTTTACTTAAAGTCTTCATTTAAAGTCTAAGATGGGCAGTAGAAGTGGATCTTGGAGTCTGAGGTCTGAGCATAAGGGCTTTTGCTAGAGAGGATGGTTGGCAAAGGGAAGTGGTAGACGGAGGAAGCAGAGTGCAGAGCTGAGGTGGGACAGGTAGTGGGGAGCTGGAGGAAGGAAAAATAAATGAAGACTCCCAGGCTCAAGGGGAGCCCCAGCTGGAAAAAGCTGTCACAGGGAAAGACATGTCACACAGCCTGGAAACACTTTCTAGACTAGATGCTTTGATCCTTCTCACAGCCGTCTACTTGTGGTGCTCATGTTTATAATCCAGTACCTGGGAGGTGACGGCAAGAGGATTACCTCCAGTTAGGGGCTAGCCAGGTCTGCACAGTAAGTTCAAAACCAGCCTGGGCTAAAGAGTGGCCTAGTTTCGAAAAAGCAAAATATTTTATTTTATTTTATTTTATTTTATTTATGTATGTGAGTATGCTTTCTTCAGACACACCAGAAGAGGGCATCAGACCCCATTACAGATGGTTGCGAGCCACCCATGTGGTTGCTGGGCATTGAACTCAGAACCTCTGGAAGAGCAGCAGTGCTCTTAACCGCTAAGTCATCTCTCCAGCCCCAGAATAATTTAAAATAAATAAATAAATAAAAGTCTCGAAATGTAGCTTTGTCCCACTCACCGTGTAGATGAGGCTGGCCTCAAACTCAAAGATTTGCCTGTCTCTGCCTCCTGATGACCTGGCTTAAGTATTTTTAAAAGAGTACACTTCAGGGTTGGCAAGATGGCTCAGCAGATGCTGTCAAACCTGATCATTCCAATGCCCAGGACACACATGATGGAAAGAACAACTCCTGCAAGCTGTCCTCTGACCTCTGCACCTGAGTGTCTGTGTGCTCAAGAGGAAAAGTAAACTTCAAAAGTAGGCGGCTTGCATGTGTGGTGAGACCTTACCTCAGAACCAAACAACAAACAAAACCTGCACACACAGACACACAGAACAAAAGTAGGCAAGGTAATGTTAAAGGGAATTATACCACATTAATTCTAATAAACAGGCCCCAAAAGGTGAAGTGATTCATCCCAAGGTCAGAAGGACAACACTCTTTAGTAAAGCAGACATTCAGTGCACCCACATTTTCACATATCAACTTTAGGGCTCGCCAGGAGGGCAGCACACACATCTATTCTTCCTTCTAATCCAGAAGCTGACATGGGAGGTTTGATCCCAGGAGCTGGAGAACAGCATGGACAATATAGTAAGACTTATGTCCATAAAAGGAAAGAAAAGAAAAGAAAAGAAAACAATCAAAATCAGGGTTCCTCATTAAACAACCTTCCTCTTCTGATAGGAATGGCTTAATTGAGCCAGGTGGTAGTGGTACAGCCTTTAATCCCAGTTTTCTTTAATCCCGGCATTCAGGAGGCAGAGGCAGAGGCAGGAGGATCTCTGTGAGTTGGATACTAACCTAGTGTACAAAGTGAGTTCCAGGACAGCTAGAGCTACACAGAGAAAACCTATTTTGGCAAACCAGAGAGACAGAGAAAGAAAGTTTAATGACCCAGGAGGCAGAGGCATCCTAAGCTTCACCTGATTCCCATCAAAGTCCCAAGATCACTGTGTCCTTTGTTCTTTGGATCAACTTAAGGTCCCATCTAAATACCTTTTGACTAGAATAGTTTTCCTTACCAACAACTTTCTCACTTTTCTAGAAGAGAAAAAGAAATGTGGCAACCTCTTCCAAAAAGCTGCTCAGGTCTTGAACATTCAAACTGTTGCTTCAGGAGCTCATCCTGGGATAGGGTGGGTAGAGAAGCAAGATACCAAGACAGAGAGGGGAGTTACTGCCTACCCTGGGTTCCTTGAAGCCCTCCAGCAGGCATAATCAGTAGGGGACTCGTTGGGGTTAAAAGGAGCAGACTAGACCGACAAGGTAGAAGTGACCCTCATGTATCATAGCAAGAGAAAAAGCCTTCTATCCAAAATATCTGTAGATTACATTCCAAGTAGACCCACAGGTGCAATGTGAGAGAGTTAGGGGTGAAGCACAAAGAGGTAAGAAATCACAGTAAAATGAGTCAAAGGGCAAAGGGGGACAGTCCCACGTTTTCACAGCAGAGAAGTTGGCAATCAGAGACCTGGACACAGGAACACGCTGTCATTTGCATCTCGTTTACATATGAGTTATTTTCCCATCCAGACGAAGAAGCCTCTGGTCCCTTTTCTCCGTGGCTCTCAGACTCGAGCGTTTTTTCTCAGCCTTCTAAAACTTATCCATTCGAATCAGTATAGCTCCTTACCTATTTGGACTGGTCTGAAGAACCGCTACCCTAAACCCCTAACTGGCTAGGGTTTAGGAGCCTTGCGCCATCTAGTGGCGAGTAGCAAGCAGGCTGCGCGCAGAGGAGTTCTGTTTTGCCTGTCCGGGACGTGGAGTTTTGGAAAATGTTCCCCGGAGCTTCCTGAAGCTAAATTTACCTCCCCCGGTCCTGGGGGGCGCAGAGATCCAAGCGGCGATTAGCACTGCGCTGCAGCGGGCTCCAGCCGAGAGGCCCAGAATAGGCGCGCAGTTATAAATAGTGCTACCCGCAGGTGTGGGGGGAGTCGGAGGGAGGGAGTACCCCTGGCAGCCACCGCCTCTTCAGGTGGGTTGGGCGGTCGCGGTAGGGGTTCTGGGGGGCGGCGGGAGGGAGGGGGCTGCGGTCTGAGCGCCCCCAGCGGTTTCCTGGGCGGCGGGTTTTTCGAGGGAAGCGGAGGTAGCCGCGGGAAAGGGGCGGAGAAACAGACATTAGGTGGGCGCCGTAGCAGACCGAAGCGCTGCTTTCAGCTCAGCGCCCCCACCAGAAACAGGCCCCCAGACTCACTTTAGGACCCTGACATGGAAAGCCTCGCCTCCAGCTGCACACTTCCTCCAAGACTCTGCAAACTTGTAGCTGCTCAACAGCCACTCTTGAGTACTTGGACCAGCCAGTCTCGAAACCAGGCTGCCACTCAAGAGTCTCTGGCCCCAGCTTTAGGTATAAAGTCCTTCTTGCTGGGGCTTTTATCCTTCTCAGGGCAAATACCTCATTCTCGGGGTATTTACTCACCTACTTTCCTCGTACATTGAAGTCTAGAATCTAGAAAGTTGCCTGAAGATTTAAGTCTGAATGTGATGATGGGGAACGCTCACCAGGAAGCCCCTACAGACTGCACACTTGCCTTCCAGTTCAGTAGCAGTTCAGGTGTATATGGGATTGATATATGGGGGTGAGGAAGTGGAGACGCCAGCCAGACTCCCGATAAGGGGGCGGGGTCCCACCAGCGCTAGCGCTTCTTGGCCTGTCTCTGCTTTTTGTTTGCTTGTTCGGTTGGTTGGTTGGTTTTTCGAGACAGGGTTTCTCTGTGTAGCCCTGGCTGTCCTGGAACTCACTCTGTAGACCAGGCTGGCCTCGAACTCAGAAATCCACCTGCCCCTCCCTCCCAAGTGCTGGGGAATAAAAGCGTGTGCCACCTTGGCCTCTGTCTCTGGTTTGGCAGTTACAACCCCAAATTGGGGGGGTGGGGGTAGACAGAAATTTCAAGTTGGTGCTCCCCCAACATGAAAGGGAATTATTTGTACCACAAGAAAATGAAAAACATGGAATGAAAAAGAGCCACTAAGGAACTAACGGTAGATTTCCAGGACTGCTGGAGAATGACAATCCAGCCACAGAAAGATCCGGGTTCTGACTAGCCAGACACAATTCCAGTGGCAGGGGTGAGGCAGCAGAGCGGTTCGCGTCTAAGTCCCTAAGAGCTAGTGACAAAACCCTCGCTCTTCTGGGGTTCTGAGCCACTTTCCTACCCTCCCCCAAATCCTTTTCCTAGGTCTTGTACTCGTGAAAGCAGTTTCCCCTCCACTTTACTTAGGTGTCCAGCACTGCTGCCTTGCCTCGGCACGGTTTATTCCCTGGTCAGCAAGACCCTGACAGTAGAAGGAAGGGAAAAACCCTAGTCCAGATGCATCTTGCTCGGAATCCTTCCTACGAGAAACAGTCCTGCGGGGCCGCAAAGAAAACCTGGAGCAAAGATCAGACTTGACCTAAGGCGTGCTGGTGTGGGGGGCGGGGGAAAGAGGGACAAAAACGATAGGAAAACCCGGAACGGATTGCTTGAGAGAGTTCCTCATGCTAGCCACTGGTCCATATTGCCCCCCTAATTCTCCAGTGAGATAATGTCTGGGGTGGGGGGCTGTTTGGTTTGGCTTGAGCCCTCCGGGGCGCCTCACACTTTCCACCCCTGGCTGAGGGGCAGAGCAACGGCCTCGAGGCTGAGTCACGTCAGGGGGAACAGGAGAAAGAGGGAGGGAAGGACCGACTCCGCCCCTCCCCCTGCATGGGGATCCCGGGTCAGCCCGGGTGAGGGCCAGGGCCCCCTTGGCACCGCCCATTGTGGTCCAACAGGTTGAGCTGGTGTCCTGTGGAGCCACCTGCTGGAAAGGGAGGGAGGCCCCCTGCGGAGGGGGCTGGGAAAGAGAACAAGTCCGACCCGGTTCGGCCTGGTCGGTTGCTGTGAAGCCGAACCTGGCCCTAGAGAGCGGGATTTGATTCCGTTTGAAACCAGTGGGAGGGGCCCTTTTGGGGTACGTAGCATCGCCAGCAGTTGTAAACGTCCCTCAGAGGCTACCATTCTCTGTTGGAACGGCACTTAAATACTAACGCCGGTTCTTCCTACATTCACTTAAGCAAACATCCTAAAACACCCAGGTTTCTATCGTCACCTGGGGGTCTGAGTGAATCTGCGCCAAGACCCCTCTACTGTAGGGTCTCAGTTTCTCCACTAAAAGTATAGGCGGGTTGAAGGCAAAACGCCGGAGCCCGAGAGGCGCACCTCCCCCTTCACCGACTCAGTCCCTCCCCTTTGAAAATGCCAAGGCAGCAATGGGCACTGGCTAGAGCGCAGACGCTCCTTGCCCCGGGCACTGTTCCCTCCCCGCGGGGCGCCGTCACGCGTGGGGAGGGACACCGAGTGCCCGCAGCCCCAACTCTCCCACTCTCTCTGAGGCGGAGGGTGGGGATGGGCCAAGAGGCAGCAGCTCACTGTCTAGAAGCTTTCTTCCCTCCTGGGGTTCTGACCTGGTTAAAGCCCCTCGGTGGGACCCCACTCTTTCTAAATTCTACGTCTTCATCCCCAACAGCGTATCTGTAACCCCTCATACCCTTCCCTCCCCAGGTGGTGACCCTACAAAAGCCCCTCTTGAAGGAGAGGAAGTCCCTGAGGGGGCTGCTCCATTCCCTAGCCACTGCGGACACTGTCTTCGGCCTCCCTCCCCTTCTGGTTTCTGGCCAGCCCCAGGCTCCACCCCCTCCTTGGATGAACCCTAGGCGTGTCCCACTTGGGATAGGCGGCTGTTCAGGCCAATGAATAGGCAGGGCGGTGGCGTGCAGAGGGTGGAGCTGGGCAGCAGCAGTGGGCTGGACGGGGTCGGAGGCGGAGCTCCGGTTAAGGTGGACTGGAGGAGATAGTGGTAGAAAGCAGAGAGGGAGAGGGATCGCGGCAGGTGAAGGGAGATTGAAGGAAAGAAGGGAAAGGAAAAGGGTGGGAAAGACTCAGGGAGCGAAGCAAAAGCTCGGAGAAAGGGGACGAAAAGGAGAGAGGGACCCATATGCTCCCTGCTGGAACTAGCTGTTGGAAGAGGTGGAAGTTTATGTCCTTATTGGGCGGAGGGAGGGGGTGCCTGGGGGGGGGCGGATGAAAAACCAGGAAGTGACAGAGGGTGTTGCTAAGGGTGGGGGGGGGAGTTTGGGGGTGGCAGGGGCGGGGGGAGGGAGGGGAGGGATGGGGGAAAGCAAGAGAGAGGACAGGTGAGACAGCAGGACAGGTGAGGCGGGCCCTGGGGGGGGCGAGTGGGAGCCAGGTGAATGTACGGCTCTCCGCGGCCAAGGGGGGGGCGGGCAGCAGGAGGAGGCAAAGGGTGGCGGAGGAGGAGCCCCCCAGCAACGAGCAGCGAGCCACTGACCGCGGCCTTCTGACCAGGACCGGAGCAGGGCCCCAAGCCCCCCAGCCTGGCGGGGGACGCGCTTCTTCTTACACTCTGTGCCTCTGCAGCTCCAGCGAGCGGACCCGACGGCTGAGAGGTAAGTGAACCCCACTTTTTGTCCCTTGGCTCGAGGTCCACTAGTCTCGAGCCTACTGCAGTGTCCTTCGTGCGTCCTGTGAGACCCCTGTACACACACACACACACACACACACACACACGCACACACAGACCAGATTTCAACCAGTCGCATTCCCTGTAGCTTTCCTGGGTCTTTGGTTTTAACTTGGAGAAAAGACAGAGAACTATGGCCTCCCCCAACTCTGAGCGGAGGGTCTCCAGAAACTTTCTTTGCACTTCTAGTATCAGACAGACTGTGAGCTCTCCATCCCGTAGGATGGAGAGGGGGTAAGCTGCACTGAACCCCCCCCCCCAGTCGCTTTTGTGACTTTACGGGGAGACCCCAGGCCCGACCGAATGGAAGGAATGGAAACCCTGACGGACTCTAACTAGGACAACGCGTGTCCCCACCCCCCCCCCCAACTCCGCGCCCCCCTGACACGGTGGGCTGGACCCAGGCCAGTGGCATTGGGAGTGGGGGGCGGCGGGAGGAACCGCGGCTTGGGGGAAAGTTACCGGCTGGACTATTCGGTTTCTTGCGCTTCCAGAGCCGCGTCTTCTCCAGCGGCAGTGCGGCTCAGCAGAACGACCCCTCTGCCCCTCCCGCTGCGCAATCACATTCCCTTCTCTCACGCCTCAGGCCCCCCGCCACCTTTTCAAAGTCAGCTTTTGCTCTCACAACTCCTCTGCGAGGGTGGGTGATAAGAACTCGACCTACCGGCGGTCTTGCCGCCGGCGCCGGCGCACCTGCCCTAAGCGGAGTGGGGGTCGCCGTGTGGTGGAAACCTAGTGCGCACCGCTGGCTGAGGTTGGCCATTCAAAGGGGTGGGGGGCGCTGCTTTCCATTTCCAGCTTTCTTTCCCCTCCTCCCACCCCACCCAAGTAAGAGAGCGACGTGTCCTGGCCAGAGCGGGGGGGGGGGGGGCGGGAGGGGGGGGGGCAGCGTGGGCAGCGGGTTGTGCCCGGACACGTGCCTGCCCAGGCGCCCCGGCCCTGCTAGTGTTTGGAGAAAGGGCGGGTCCCCTGCCCCCCGCCCCGCACAACCCCCATGTATCAAAGGGCGGCTGAGACGTGGTGAGACCTCGGGGCGCCCTGGGGGGGGCGGGGGGTAAGGCGGGGAGCCTGGGTCCGGAGCAGGGGAGGGGCAGAGGCGCCGGTGCTAGCTGACCCACAGGAAACGAGCACTGCTGACCTAGTTTGGGACACCGGAAGTGGGTGCTGGGGAGAGGGGGAGACCGGCAAGCTGTCCTGGCTTCCGGGCCAGGTGGAGGGCGTTCTTGAATTGACCCCCGCCCGAATGCCTTGGAGACCCCTAGCTGCAGCTGAGAATGGGAATGAGTCAGCGCAGCTATTTCTCCTTCCCCCAACTTATTCCTAGAGGAGGGCACCGTTTATCAAGGGTTGGGGGGAGCCAGATTGGGAAGTGAAGAGTTAAATAAACCAAGATAGGAACTCACTGTTCCCAGAGGCAGTGTGTGTTTTTGGGGAGGGGGGGAGGCTAAGGCCTGGAGGATTATTGGGTTGCGTTTTGCTGCCCCACACACACCAACTGGTTTGGTAACCCCTGTACCCTCCTGGCACTGTTTATGGAGCTGGCATGGAGTGGACATTAGATTGGGAGGAGATACTGGGCATAAGAAGTATTGTGCTGGGCAGGAGAAGGGCATATTTCTGACTTGGTTTGGATGGTAGTTAGTGTTCCTTCTTCGTGGTAACTGGGGAGGAGGACAGGGGGCTCCCCCTGGAGCAGCTGATGAAACAAGGAGAAATCTCTGCCAGTGCCTCCTGTCCCTGGCCCCCGGGACCCCAGCTCCCCCAGCGTGCCTGTTACATGGTTGCTGTAGGCACGCTGTTGCCTGCTGACACCCCCAGACACTGGCCCCCTCCCTTGGGTACCACCATCCTCAGCCTGGGGTCAGGAAGGGGTTAATACCATCCGAAAGGGGCTCTTGGGAAGAAAGCAAGCAGTGCCCACTAGGCTCAGGTGTCAAGGAGACAGGCCTGTTCTAATGGGGCTTTCTCTCTACTACTCAGTCCAGGTGCTACAGCCCGGCTGTCTGGGAGACAGGTGCTGTCCTCTTCCCCCTTCCCCATGGTGCCCCCTGGCACCCACCGCCCCCAGCTCCTCCTTGGCCTAGTGCCTGCCCCAGGAGGGCGCGGCGGGCAGCGGGGGCTGGGCTAACAATGCACCATCGGGCCCTTTGTGTGCTTGCACTTGGCACCCTGGGGAAGAGTGGGGGAGGGGACCCAGCAGGCATGGGGGGGAGCACCTCTGGGGTGGGGACAGTGAAGGCTTGGGGAGAGAAGCTGAGAGTGAAAACAGGTGGGGAGGAAAGGGAAGTAGGTCAGATAGAGTGCTGGCCCCCATTCCCAGCCAAGGCTAAGATGAATGGGACCCTGAATGGCATGGTGGTGGTACCTGAGGCCCTGCCCAAGAGTGGACATTTGGGGGTCAGAACTTACTAGGCCAGCAGACTGCTCAGGTGGAGGAGGCAAGGCCTTCCTTTTGATGACTGAAAGAGACCCAGTTCTTTTGGCCCAAGGCCAAAGACCTAAAATGGGGAGTAAATGGGCTCCAGGCAGGGCACTGCCCTCTGATAGAAGCCTCTGGGCCTGCTTCAAGGCTTCCTGCTTCCAGCCTGCTTGGCTCTCTGACCTTCCTGAGAGTTAAGACAGCCCTGCCACCAGGCCTTGGGGCTTGTGCCTGTTTTGGCTTAAGGCTAAAAAGGAGGGTGGGGGAGGAAGGTGGAGACAGGCAGATGGATGGGACCCTGGCATGGGGTGTGCCTACTCTGTCCTCTCCCCCCTCCTCCTGCTGAGTAAACTCGTGAGTAAACTTGACGTTTTGCCCGGACAGTTTGAAGTTGCCTTGCTGCGCCCCCTCCAGTCCTGCCAACACACAAGCCGCCAGGTGCCAATGTGGGCCTGGGGGACTAAAGAGAAGGGATAGAATGACTGACCCACCATCAAGAACTGGAGGGTCAAGAAAGACCCCCATTACCACCACCACCCAGCCAAGCTAAGGCCTTGGCAATAACCTTGTGGCCTGTCAGCATTTGTCACAGCACTCCAGGAACCCCAGAAAAATTCTCAAAGTAGGTCTGTTATCCATCTCTGACCTCCATCTCCACCAGGGAAAGACATCCAGTGGCCATCTGGCTTCCTGAGATGCCATATCTTTTATGTTCACAGGCCGCTAGTCCAGGTACCTTTAGCAAATGCCTCAGTGAGGCCAAAGAAGGCTTCCCTCTTTCTGGCCCACAGCCTGGGATGGCTAGGAAGCAGGTGACACAGGGACCCTTTAGCCATCTCCTCCCTGAGGTTTCCTAGCTCCCAAGGTCTCTGCCTTGCCCTTACCTTGACTTCACACCTGGACCTAACCCCAAGCCTACCTCCTTCCGCTGTGCTCATCTTCAGACTGAGCCCTTCCTTGCCCCCAAACTCTTCCTCTGCCCTTTAGTTTTCCTAGTACCTTCAGAGGTTCCTAACCTGCAAATACCTTTACCACATCCAGACTTTGAGGGTACCCTTGGCAAAAGAGGGTTGATGGCAAACAAATGGAGCCAGTCACCTCCCCCCACACACATACATTGAGTATCACTTAACATCACTAATTCCTCCTATACCTTTGCAGGTCACCAGAATGGTAGGAGAAATGCCTTCCCAGTCTCTGCCACGCCTCAGAGTGGGGCTCCCCCAAGACCTTGCTTTCGACTTCATGTCTCTGGCTTCAGTTTCCTTCCTGTTTCCACTGCCCCCCCCCCCCCAGCTCCTCCCCAACCATATACCCCTTTCAACAGACATCCTCTCCTCTTTCCTTCCTCCTTTCTTTCCCCTTTGCCTAGAGTAAGGGGGTCTTCTCTGCACACCACAGACCTACTAACCTCTCTTATTCTTCTTATATAGTGTACCATGTAGAGAGGTCTGTGAACATTCTTTCTCTAACCTACCAGCTAAACTCTTGGGAAGAGAACCCCGGGCTTCTTAAGGGAACTACAACTCCCAGGGTACATGCAAGCAGTTGTGGTGCACACTGGGAGTTGTAGTCCTTGAGCTCTCAGTTTGGCCAGGTCTAAGAGTGTTTCTGGGTAAGGGTAAAAGTCAGTGCTGGAGTGGGTTGCAACATAGAGACCCTCTGTATTCTCCTTACTTTGTTCTTGCCACTGCATTTCCATGTGACACCAGGTATTGACATCCGTCTCTCATTGCTGAGACATACTACCCATCCTCACCTTAGGATGGGCCCCACCCAAGAGATGCCCACACCCTGCCCTGATGCCCCTGGCAGGGGAAATGAGGGGCCCCATGAACTCCTTCCCTGCCCCCTGCCCTCCAGGCTAGTTCCCTCCCTTTATGGGGATCAAAGGGCAGGGAGCAGCCCCACCCTACTCCCTCACAGGCTATAGGCTTTAGACTGGGGCTCTTAGGAATTGCAGGGACTTTGATGCCCAAGCATTTGTAAGGGGAATGCTGGGAGATTGGCGCCTGGTGACAGGAGAGACACTGGTCCCCACCTTGGGGCATAGATCCTTCAGTAACCGCTCATAGGCCTATCCATTCTCTGTATCAGCCCTAAGCAATGTGCTTCCTCTTAAGGAGGTGGCTTAAGGACTGGGGCTTGGGGCTTATCTATAGGACCTCAGGGGCCTGGGCCCGCCTGCCTGGCACCGAGGCACAGAAGTGACCCTCCCCCACCCTGGGCCCACAGTTGGCATAGGGCACTGCGAGCAGGGGGTAGGAGGGAGAGGCGGGCAGGACTGCCAGCATCCTGGTGGGTAGCTGCCAGCCAGGCCGGGAGCCGGTGAAGAGCAACAGGCCAGCGGCACTGAGCCAGCAGCTGTTGGGGGTAGCAGGGAGGGGGTATCTTTAGGGACATTTCTGTGATTCTCTCTGAGCCTAGCAGGATGGCCTACTAGTTGGAGGATATTGGGGTACCCTTCATTCCAAGAATAAGAAATCCCAAAGGTTTCATGACATTTTGTGGCCCACCCAGTTCATCTCAGAGCTTTCCTGAGTTGCCCCCTGAGGCCCAGGCGGGTCCCACCCAACCAGCCAGGGTAGCAGTAGCTTGCGCAAGGGGTGGGGCAAGGAGCTTCCCAGCAGATGCCCCCTCCCAGCTCCTTCCTCTTTCGGTGCCTACAGCTACCCCAATATGTCTACCCCTCCTCAGTCAGCTCTGTCCCCCTGGTCACTGGGGTCTGGCATGAGTGCTGCCCCCTGGCCTGGTTGGCAGGGCTGGCGCCCTGGCGAGGAACTGTGGTATGTGAGTGGGTTTGGGGTGAGGCTATGAGGAGGGCGGGTGCCGCCTTGCCCAGCCCCTGAGGGCCCCAGCCTGGTACAAGGTGAAAAGAATCCGGACAGCTCCCAGAACAGGGCAAGAGCATACTAGGATCTGGAGGGTCTCTTTATGTTCCCCTAATCCCACATACCCTGAGGGGCTGGGACCTAGGCACCTGTCACTCCTGGCACTGACTGTCCAGAGTTACCCTCCTCCCAATTTGGCCAAGGCTGTCTTCTGTCCCCTCCCCTCCCTTCTTCCTTCTCCTGGTCCCACCTCCAACAACCTCTCCCATTGCTCCTCCTCACCTCTGTCCTCCTGGACTGGGCCGGCGCCTACCTTTCCTACCCCTCACCTTTTTCCCCTTTTAGGACTGAGTAAGGACAGGCGGGGGTGGGGACAGCTGGGGCTTTGGGCACCGCAGGCAGAGACTCTGGGCCTTCTCCCACGCTGCCAGTCCTTCTGTAACCCCTCCCTCCAAGCTGGGGGGAGGGGGACAGCACCCAGAGGGTTAAGGCTGTAGGGGGAGGGGCTGGGCCAGGTCGTGGGCGGCCCCTTTGAAGGAGGGAGCTGGAGTGGGGAACAGTCACCCTAGCCCCCCCCAAGTTATCCTTCCTCCACCCCTCCCAACGTGCTGCCCCCAGGGGCCAGGAGGAGTTGCCGGCAAGGCCCCTCAGCGTTCAGGTGAGTAGGCCCAGCTCTGGCTCAGGAGGTCAGGCCCCAGGGGAGGCTCGGAGGCCTAGAATTGGCCAAGGGTTAGAGGAGGACTGAAAAACAGGCTTGGAAGAGGGTGCCCAGATTTCACTGAAGGCTTTAGGGAACAGAGGACCTGAGGTGCTGAAGTGTGGGGAGGCCTCAGAGTCTAAGGGATCCAAGAAGACCACGAAAGGCAGAAGAAGGGTCCTACGGAAGCTGTGCTTGCTGGGCCAGGCCAGGAGGTTGGACAGGCTGGCAGGGAGCTGGGCTCCGGGGACCTGGCTGGGGTGTCTTCTGGGGCTTGGGGGGGCTCAGGTTTCTGCCTGCAGCTAAGCGGGTGTGCGGTTACCAGCCAGCTTGGTTACCCAGCCAAAGACATGGCTGGGGGGAGGGGGATACAAGGTAGACCCTGGCACTTTGTGCAGTCTCCTTAGCCCTAAGGAAAACTGGTATTGCCCAGTCAGACTGTGCTGGGAACCCTGATGACCAGGGTCTGTCCAAGCGAATAGTTAGTTACCTGGTTCGGGGTGGGCACTCTAGGGAAAGTCCAGTAGCCTCAGGGCTGGAAACTCTGACGGGCAGAAAGGCACTCACTATCCCCCTTACCCCACATCCGCTCTCTCTGCACACCCCACCTCTGCCACCTCTTTTCTCCAAGAGGCTCCCAAGTTTTGGTCTTCTGCTTCCTCCAGAAGGCAGGTATGGGTACCCAAAACTCAGCCATCTCTTTGTAAGATCAAGCCTTGCAGAACAAGCTTGATTCAGTTCCTCTGGCCTCTCTCCTCCACACAGGCGTGGAGGGATGCTTGGAGCATGGTAAATGTTGGGCTCAGGAGATGCTTCGGTAAGAGAAGTAATGGGAAGAGGGACAGAAACACTGTGTGGCGATGCTTCCTAGCAGGAGTCTCAGGGACAGACATGGCAGAGAGGTCATATGGTGGAAAGCCCATAAGAGCTAAGGAAGGGAACCAAGGTTCAATCTTGTGCTGGGAAGACAAGGCCCACAGAAGGTCGGAAAGGATTAGAAAGAAAAAGAGAAGTCCAAGCAGAAGACCAAAAGTAAGGGGCAGCTGATGAGCTGGGTGTCCAGAGGTGGTGAGGTGAGGCGAGGCTGGAATGGTGCTGCCCCATTCCTTTCTCCGACATCTTTATCTTTTCCATTCTCCTTGATGGACTAAAGAGCTGTGTACTAGAGCTGATGTCACAGAAAGAAAATACAAGGAAGCAGCTGCCATGTCCCTGCACTAGGATCGGGGGACTGGGTGGACTGGGTGGGAGCTTAACCCCCACAACACCGGGAAGCAGCCAGCTCCCCTCGCCTCCTTCCCCCTTCGTGGCTTGCGGTCTCTCTTCCCCTCCTCGGCCCCCAGGAAGTGTGAGTGCTGGGGGTGGTGAGGTTAGGAGGGGGGAAGCGTCACATGGGGGATGGGGAAGGCTTGTAGAAGTTTCGAGGGGCTGGAGGGGAGGGCTCCGTGTCTTTGGCATCCCTGGGCCCAGGACCTGTCTTTTGGCCCCCTCTGTGGAGGCTCTTCCAATCCTCTAGTGACATGTGGCTCAGCCACCTCACCTGCCTGAAACTGGGCAGTTCAGATATCTGTAATTCTTTGGCCCCAGAACTTTTGAGAAAGGATGGAGGGAACCATGGACTAAGGATTCCTGGGTCCCTGCAGACTTCAGATTGGCTGTCCAATTTCCTTACCCCTCTGGTCCAGCCACAGGCCAAAGCCGTCACTTCGTGCAAACTGGGTTCCAAAAAAACAGGAAGAGAACCTGAGGCTGGAGCTGGGGTGGGGGGTGGGGGCAGAAAGGAGAAAGAAGGGGGAGGGGTGACCAGCCCAGGCCCCAGGAGCACTGGGCAGTGCCTTGGGTCTCAGTCATCCTTAGCAGGAAGGTGTTTCAGCCCAGCCCTCGCCCTCCCAGCCTCCAAGCTGCTGCTCCAAAAAAAAAAAAAAAAAAAAAACCGGGGCAGGCACCTCTCTGGCTCCCTGGCAGAGCTAGGAGAAGGGGCCTTGGAATGGGGGGGGGGGTGCTCTGTGCGCCCACATCTATTTTCTACGCCACTAATCCTGCTTCTGCCGGCTGCCCCCCACACTAAGCCTCAGTCCCTAATCCCCAAGGTGGGGAGAAGGGGAGCCAGCTTTACTCAGCTGCCCCATTCAGGGCCTCCTATCCCTGCTCTTCAACTGGCTCAGGCCAAAACAGGGTTGGCTCTCAAGCCCCTCAGCCCTAGTGTGGAAGCTGCCTAAGGTCAGCACCTGGAAGATTCTAGTTGCCTTTGTCTCTCTAAGTCAGCCAGTGCCTCCACCTTTCTGTGGTTTGATGGTGGACACACTCTGGCAGGTGCTTTAGGTACTACTGATGGTAGGTAATCAGAACTCTCACCGTTGTCACCCTGAGTTTTCCCCCACCAAAGATGGTGCAGGCTTGACACAGGGCCCGGTTTCAAGAAAGCTGCCCACTGGCTTGGCCGGTCTAGCAGGCCTGACAATAAGGGGAGCCTGGGGGGGTGGTGTCAAGAAAGAGGGGAGTGATGGGGCGGGGCCCCCAGTTCTTTCCTCTACCAGGCAAACAGACCAAACAGACCTTGCCTGGTTCCCTGGCATAGCTGCCCCCCCAACCATCACACACACCCATGCCCACAAGGTCTTAGCAAGAGGGGGCATGCCAGGCTGGGTGGGGATGGGCTGCCTACATGGGGTGTCAGAGGACTGGGCCCTCTGGGATACAGATGTGGGAAGGATGCCCAAGGTGGGGTGGGCATACTGGCACCAGTGCCCCACCCTGGCATAAAGAAGGGGAGGCCTCCACCCTACCCATATGATAGGGCTAGGAGTGCCCCCTTGGCCTGGTTGGCACTAGCATGGTTCCAGGTGGCACCTCAGTTGGTATGGGTGCCAGGGCTAGGGGATTTCCCAGAACAGCCTCTCCTGCTCTGTATACCATCTGCCTATCTAGACCGTCCTCGATACCTTGTGGCCATAGGCATTGGATTTGGGCCTAAGGAGTTAAAACACCCACCCTTGCCCAAGCCCTGTGTGAGTTGGTGGCAAACCACTCTGAGCCTGTGACCTGACAGCAAGATCAGCCAATCGGTACAGTACACCTGCCATACTAAGTTGCCACAGAGATCAGCCCTGGAGTGGGAGAAAGGAGGCAGGTTTACCAACGGGAATGGGTAGAGCAGGTAGGGAAGTAGGTGAGCCACGTGCCTTTGGGTACCCAGCTCCTAGCCGATGGGTAGCAAGGAGAGCTCCACTTGTGCCCCCTAGGAGGGACCCTGGAGGGTGCCCACTGCTGCCCACCTGATTTTGATTTGTTCTTAAGGCTGGGGGCCATTTGCCTCTTGTACCATATGCAAAGTACTGGGAGAGGAGAGGACTCCCAGACTGCTTGGTCCCCAGGGGGGAAGTGGCTTGGGAATTTAAGTGGGAACAGGTGAGCTATCTAAGGATTCCCAGGTGTAGCTTCCAGACAAGTGGATACCATTCACTCAGTGCTCCCTAACAAGCACCCTGGCTTTGTAGGTAGGTAGGCCACTGTGACAGTGTTGTCCTAGGTAGCCCCTGACTTACACCTCAGTCCCCCAAAGCTCTTTCCCATAGATGGCCAGGGTTGATTGTCTGGACTAGCCTTTCAAATTACAGTTGAGGAGGAATAGGCCTCTGAAAGGAAATGACTTGTCCAAGGTCAAGTAGCTCCCTAGTAACCTGGCTCCCTCAGGGTACATTCAGGGAGGGAAGAGGCAGACCTGTCTCCTAGTAGTTTTCCCAGCTGAGGCCATATGCGCACTGGAATCTGCCCTGAGGCCAGACTACTGACTGAGCCCCTACTGTGTGTGAGGCATTATGCCACACCTGGCCTGATTTACCCCTCGCCACAACCCCTGAAGTCAGCTGGAATTATCCGGTATTACAGATGAGGAAAGAGGCTCAGAGATAAAATCACTTGCTTAAGATCATAGAGCTAAGAATTCAAACTCAAGCCTGGCTGACTCCAGAGCCCAGAGCTGTTCTAGTCTCTAGTAGCTCCAGACTAACACAGTATCAGGAATGACAGGCTGAGCCTTTGCAGCTGTACTTCCCAGCCCCCGGTTTGGTTTTGTGTTGTGTTTTCAGTTTGGGTTTTTGGTTGGTTGGTTAGTTTGTTGGTTGTTTTTGGTTTTTGTTTGTGTGAGATAGGGTCTCTTGACATAGCCCTGGCTATCTGGAACCTAACTATGTAGACCAGACTGACCTTGAACTCATAGAGATCTGCCTGCCTCTGCCTCCCAAGTGCTGGGATTTAAGGTGTGCGCCACTATGCCTGGTGTCCTCAACCCCTTCTTGTGTAACAGGAAAGTATAGGTCACACCAGGGACTGAGCCCCTGCTGTGCGTTAGGCACTGGGCCATACCTGGCTGCATTTACCTCTCATCATAATGACTTGTTCAAGGTCATTCAACTGGGCCACTCTACAACCCTTTCCCACTGGATCCCTGTGATGGATGGTGGGCTGGGCCCTGCAGGGAGAGACTCTAAGGTGGACCTATGGCCTCTGGAGAGGAGAGGCATGTTCCCCTGGAATGGGGGGCAGGGGAGAGAGAGAATAGTTTAAGTGGGGAGGGGAGGGGTGGGACTTAGCTTTTTGACAGTGATGCTTATCTGTGGGGGTGCAGGAAGTACCTGCCCAGTGACACCCCAGCATAGGGTAGCTGTTCCTTGGCCCATGAGGGAGGGAGGATGTGGGGAGCGGGGATCTTGAAGGAAAGGTGAACGTTTGGTGGGGGGGGGGAATGCAGCTTGGGGAGGGGCTCGAGGGGAAGAGGATGGCTCCTTTTGGTTGCTGGGTGTGCTGTACTTGTGACAGAACCCAGGCAGGCCTGGCCTGGACCAGAGCTGTGGCGAGGCTCCAACACACACCATTATTCGTTTTTCAGATGACAAACGTGGGTCTTTCAGTCAGTTTTTCTTAAAGCCTAAACCAGGACTCCAGTATCTTGCCTCCTAGTCCAGTGCTTCTTCTGAAGGGATCAGGGGATAGGGACGGTGAAATGGAAGTCTAGAAAGTAACAGGAAGGCAAAGGGAGGCTAGAGCAGTGTGAGAACCAGGGAGGTGGTCTGGATCTGCTGACTTGGAGCAGCCCTACTCACTTGGCACTGCACCTGGAAAGCCAGTTGCTTCATCTGTCCGAACCCACAGTTTCCTTATGCATGACATGGGAGGTAGTCACATTTGGGAGGGCATGGGATACCAACAAGCAAAGCATTTAGAAGAGTGTGCAGAAGCATGTGGCACTTCTTCAATAAGTGGAAGGGTTCCCCAGCCCCTCTGCCAGAATAAGCACTCTTAACCTCACCTCTACTTGACCCTGCAGGAGAAGATGGGGAGCCCTGAGAATGACCTGATTGGAATCCCATTCCCAGACCACAGCAGTGAGCTCCTGAGCTGCCTGAATGAGCAGCGCCAGCTGGGCCATCTGTGCGACCTCACCATCAGGACGCAGGGTCTTGAGTACCGCACCCACAGGGCTGTGCTGGCTGCCTGTAGCCACTACTTCAAGAAGCTCTTTACGGAGGGGGGAGGGGGGACCGTTATGGGAACAGGGGGTGGTGGGACAGCTGCTGGGGGAGCAGGGGCCGGTGTGTGTGAGCTGGACTTTGTAGGGCCAGAGGCCCTAGGTGCCCTGCTCGAGTTTGCCTACACAGCCACACTGACCACCAGCAGCGCCAATATGCCGGCAGTACTCCAAGCTGCTCGGCTACTGGAAATCCCGTGTGTCATTGCTGCTTGCATGGAGATTCTACAAGGCAGTGGGTTAGAAGCCCCCAGCCCAGATGAGGATGACTGTGAGCGAGCCCGACAGTACCTGGAGGCTTTCGCCACTGCCACCACCACAGGCTCAACCTCAGGAATGCCCAATGGTGAAGACAGCCCTCCACAGGTGCCGCTCCTACCACCGCCGCCGCCGCCACCTCGACCTGTTGCGCGCCGCAGCCGCAAACCCCGGAAAGCTTTTCTTCAAACCAAAGGGGCCCGAGCAAACCATCTGGTCCCTGAGGCCCCCACAGTACACACCCATCCCTTGACCTACGAAGAAGAAGAGATGGTTGGTAGAGTGGGCAACAGTGGGGGCAGTGGGCTTGGAGACAGCTATAGTCCTCCCACAGGTGCCACCTCACCTGCTGAGGGCCCCCTGAACTATGAAGTCTTTGAAGGTGAGGAAGAAGAGGAGGAGCTGGTATATCCCCCAGCCTATGGGCTAGCACAGAGTAATGAGCCCTCACTATCACCAGAGGAGCTGGGCTCAGATGAAGATCCCATCGATCCCGACCTGATGGCTTACCTAAGTTCGCTGCACCAGGATGCCCTGGCACCAGGCCTGGATGGCCAAGACAAGCTGGTGCGTAAACGCCGTTCACAAATGCCCCAAGAGTGCCCAGTCTGTCACAAGATAATTCATGGGGCAGGCAAACTGCCTCGACACATGAGGACCCATACTGGTGAGAAGCCTTTTGCCTGTGAGGTCTGCGGTGTCCGCTTCACCAGGTGAGCACTGGGTAGGGACAGCCCAGAATGGGCTAAGGATGGCTATGAGACCTGAGGAAAGCAGATGATTGTCGTGGGGGCCAGTTCTCTGGTGGGTTCTAGAATGAGGTGGGAGGCCAGAAGAGGCAAGCAAGGGCATGATCGGGAATGGTCTAGTTAGTGCCCAAGAAGATTGAACTGGAAGCAGAGGAGCTCATGGTGCCAGAGCCCACTGAGCTAAGAGCCAATCAAAAAGGGTCTCCTGGGGCAGCAGTGGGGAAACACCAGTGAGGAACAAGAGTGGGTCAAGCCCTGGGGGCACAGCTAAGATGGGCTGGGGATCCTATCCTGCGTCCTGAATATCTACCCTTTCCCCTGCTTGTACTAGGAATGACAAGCTGAAGATCCACATGCGGAAGCACACAGGAGAACGTCCCTACTCGTGCCCACACTGCCCAGCCCGCTTCCTGCATAGCTACGACCTCAAGAACCACATGCACCTGCACACTGGGGACCGGCCCTATGAGTGCCACCTGTGCCACAAGGCTTTCGCCAAGGAAGATCACCTGCAGCGCCATCTCAAGGGTCAGAACTGCCTGGAGGTGCGCACCCGAAGGCGACGCAAGGATGATGCGCCACCTCACTACCCACTGCCCTCGACCACCACCTCATCCCCTGCTGGCCTTGACCTCTCTAATGGCCACCTGGACACCTTTCACCTCTCTCTGGCTCGATTCTGGGAGCAGTCGGCCACCACGGGACCCCCGGTCACTACACAAGGGCCCCCTGAGGAAGAGGAGGAGGAAGGGACACCTACCACACCACAGGCCGAAGGTGCCATGGAGTCCTCTTAAAAGAGGGATGAATGGCCAGGCTGGAACAGCACAAGGCCTAGGACACCATGCCAAGCAATGGGGAGCACATAAAACAAGTGGTATTGGGGTTGGGGATGCTGAACCTTGTTGGCATCAGAATCAAGCCCCCTTTCCCCCCAGAGCCTTCATTCCAATTCCAAGCTGAGGTTTTGGGGCACAAGCTCTCTAGATTGGGGTGATCACCCAAGGAGTTAAACACACATATATGTGTGTGTGTGTGTGTGTGTGTGTGTGTGTATACATACATATATATGTGTGTATATATATATATATATACACACACACAGAGTAAAGGTGGGGTCCCTGTTCCCAGCCACTACTGGGGAATTGAAGCAATAATCTATCTCTGATTTGTGGGGTCCCACTTCGGCTATGCGGGTTTCTAGGAGGCTGGGGCTTGGGACCAAAGCCTTGCCCTACTCCCATGCCCCCTGGGTTTTGGCCGTGTGGGGGGGTGGACTGTCCCTCCCTTCCGAGACCCCTCCTTCCTGGTTTCTGTTCCTTTTTCCTGGCCGTAAATTATGCAAAGGGGGGTGGCAAAGGAAGGGTAAGAGGGGGAAACAAGGTAGAGGCTTGAAAGACTAGGGTGGCAGGGGACTGGGCCTGTAAGGACGGAGCCATCCCAGTCCCCCTCCACCCAGTTCCAACGCTGAGTCATGGGGTCCTGGAGAAGAAGAGGGCAGGGTGGCCTGATTGGCTCGCCCGCCCCTGGGGGTAGCAGAAGGGCTCCGCCCAGCTAAGGGAGCTCTCCACCTCTCCCCTCCCGGTCCCGGGGCAGGGAATGTCTTGTTCCTGGCGCTCCCTCCCTGGGGCCAGAGGGCAGGGCGGGCCGGGCGTCTTACCCTCTTCTCCTCCCTACCTCCCCGCCCAGGTGCAAGCCGGAGCCGCCTCTGCTGCTTGCTGCCCCTGACTCACGCTGCCCCCAGGCTGGCGGGCGCTGGGTGTGGGATGGGGTGAGGGGTTGAGGTAGCCTTGTGGGGAGCGGGCAAGCGCCATCTGGTGGCCATGCCTTGTAAGGGCGAGCGCCCCCCAGCGATCACTTTTTGTGAGCTAGCGTCACACCCGGCCATCCTGGCTTGTGAGCGGGTGCCCCCTTGCCAACACGGTGGCTAGGCAACTCACTTGCCCCTGGGAAAAGTGAGCTGCGGAGCAGACCTAGGGGAAAGGAGCCTTTCCACAGACCTTGCCTGGCACTCTTAAGACTGAGTCCACCCCCGTTCTGTACATAGCCTCTTCTGATGGTCTTGTTGAAATCCAATTTCACATTTTTAACTATCAATTTTCCTGGGGTGGGGAAGACTCTTCACCCCACCCCTTCCTCGCTGGGTGCTGGACCCCCATTGCGGCCTGGGCTCTGCCTTGCACTATTTACCCCTTTGGCCTGGTGGCCCTTCCCCCTCCTAGAAAGGGGCAGGTTCAGGGGCCCGGTGCTCTCCTCTCCCCATGCACCTCCATGCCCATTTGCACAGCTGCCCAGGTACCCCCAACAGTGGGGAGGGGTCACACAGGGAGGGGTGGCGGGACCAGTCCCTGTATCTATTTAAAAAGTGATGATGTAATATATTAGGAGGGAGGTCAGGTACCCTGGGCCTCATCTTAGCATTTCAGGTGATAGGGGAACCCAGGGCTGGAGAAACCTGGGGCTTTGTCCCAGAGAGTGGGGACAATGGCCTCCACTCTCCCCTTGTGGCTTTCCCACTCAGTGCCTTAGTGGGGGAAAGCTTTCCCCCTCCCATTCCCTTCATCTACCCCTGCCTCGGGTGTAAGTGACAGGAAGAAATAATAATAATTTAAGATTCATATTTGTGTCCACTTTTGGTTCCTTTATTTGGGGTGGGTGGGAGGGATCAGGAGGTTCTGAGGCTGGGGAGGGGGCTTCTTTGGGGATGGTGGATTTCTGAAGTGGTTTCTGGGGGAAAGGGGAGGCCTTCAAAAAACTGATGAGCTTCTGGGAGATGCGTGGATGCTTCCTTTGAGTTTATTTCTCTTTGTCCTGGTCACTGGGAGGAGAAGAAGTACCAGTAAGCACAAAATCACTGGTGGGTAACTTTAGCCGTCATCCCCACTCAGGCCTTAACTGACACACTCCTGGCATCCACCCCATTCTTCCTTTCCTCTTTGTTTTTGTTTGTTTCTGGTTCTTTTGAGACAGGGTTTCTCTGTGTAGACTTGTCTCTGTAGACCAGGCTGGTCTCAAACTCAGAGATTCTCCTGCCTCTGCCCACCAAGTGCTACAATTAAATCTCAGCCACCCCTCCTTGGCCAGTGCTCTTAATGAGGACATAGCACCTGGAGTACCCACTCTCCAACCCACCAGGGTATCAGCAACTTGTCCTGACTGCTCAAAGGCAATTGGGTCCATTACTGAAGTTACTCATGCTGTCCTCTCTTTTACCAATCCAGAGAAAGACTTCAACTCTCAAACTCATGGCTACTATATTGGCAAGAAAATGGAATCAGCCTTCAGGAAGCTAAGATAGGACAGTCGCTACACATTTCAAACCAGCCTGGCCTACAATATTGAGACCCTGTCACCAAAGGCAAAAACAAAAACTCTCTAACCAGAGCAAAGGTTTCACTATCACCTGCCCGTAAGTCTACCTGGAAATCCCTCAGCCTCCCAAGGCCAATTTCTTTGCACACTCTTCCCCACGGCAGACATTTCATCCTCTGCCACCCACTCTGAAAACTGTCTGCCACTCCCAGCCACCTCTTTGGTTTCAACAGGTGTCCTTGCCTCCTACTCCCTAGAGAAATTGACGTTGGAGCAGGCTCAAGTCTGTTTAGAAGGGTCTCCACTCTCTGACACTACCTTATCCACCTGGCCTCTCTTCCTCTGGTTCCTTAGTCCAGGGCTGGAGGTTTAACGTGTGCCTAACAAGCGCCTGACTACTACATTGCATTCTTAGGCTTCAGTGCTCTCTTTTCCATTTATTTCCTAGATGTACTAGGATGGAGAAACATCTTTTGGTGCTGTGCACCTTGTATTCAAAGCCAGTTCTTTATCATCAGGCTTCCTTTTTTAGAGCCAAGCATGGTAGCACATAACTTTATTTCTATGGAGACTGAGGTAGAAGGGTTACAAGTTCAAGGCCAGCATGGGCCACATAGTAAGACTAGAGAGGCCAAGGCAGGCAAATCTATGAATTCAAGGCCACCATGGTATCTATAGCTAATGTCAGGCCAGCCAGGGGCTACATAGTAAAACCCGTCTCAATAAAATAATTAAGCCCTCTTTAATTGCAAAAGTTCTATTAAAGGGATCCTAAACCATCTCCCTCTTTGGAAGCCACATTCTCCATTTCTGGGTCTTCTTTGTCAGTTGCTTTGGGATCTAGTTTTAGCCATCCTGATACCATGAAAAATGTTCCCACAAACCATACCAGTGGTCTGGTCCCTCAGCTATGGAGTGATTGTTGGTCCCTGCCTGCTTACTCATGTTTTGCCTTTCATGGGCTAGGCTCTCCTGCTCTCTTGAGCCTCTTCCCTCAGTTTGCTTCTGCCCCTGTTCCCCTCTTTCTTCCCACAGAAGGGGATTGTCAAGCCCATTTCTCTTAAGTTGCGAGCTCCTTACAGAGATATCTCCAGTCCAGAGCCCTGCTGAGCATCTAGATGTTCTCTAGATGATGCCTCTGAAGACATCTCCTGGCTTCAAATTGGGCCAGTCTTATTTCTCCTTGGCTGAGATCCAGCATGCTCATCTTCAGACACCACTGCTGAAACAGCTTCATGCCCAGCTGTTCTGCATCCTTAGCCTATTATGGTGGCTCCCAGTAGATTCAATTTCTTTTCTCCCTACTTTTAAAATTTTTTATTGTCCATGTATGTCTGTATCGGTATCTGCCATATGTGTGGGTGCTTGTTCAGAAGATACACCAGATTCTCCTGGAGCTGGAGTTACAATTGCTTATTAACATGGGTACTAGGAATTGAACTCAGGTCCTTTGGAAGAATATCAAGAATTGACTACAATGCCATCTCTGTCCCTGAATATTCATTATCTTTATGAATGTTTTGCTTGTTTATATGTGTGAGTACTATATGCATGTCCAGTGGCCACAAAGTCCGGGGGAAGGCGTTGGATCCCCCTGGAATTATAGACACTTGTTAGCTGCAATGTGGGAGCTGGGAACTGAACCTGGGTCCTCTGGAAGTACAAGTGGTTTGGTTTTGTTGTTTGTTTTTTGAGACAGGGTTTCTCTGTGTGTACATGGCTATCCTGGAACTCTGTAGACCAGGCTGGCCTCGATATCTATCTACCTGCCTCTGCCTCTCAAGCCAAATGCTGGGATTAAAGGCATGCGCCACCACTGTCTGGCTACCAAGTGCTCTTAACCTCAAAGTTGCCTGTTTAGCCTCATTCCTTCCTTTTGTCTTTCAGGTCTTGCCAAAATGATCTGGTTAGCATGGAGATCACTAAGTCACCTCAGACTTCTTTGATTGTTAAACCAGGGTCTCACTATGTATACACCAAACTGGCCTCTCCCCTCCCCCAACAGATACACACTTATCTATGCAGGCCATAAACTTGAGCAGGGTGTAAAACACCCAGCTAATCCCAGCCTTAGGGATGGGTGTTTAGGGCCATTCTTGGCTACATAGAAAAATCCTATTTCAACAAACAATAAATAAACAAAAAGAATTTAAGCTGTGGTGTGTGTAGGTGTGTGTGTGTGTGTGTGTGTGTATATGTGTGTATGTGCCTGATAAGAGTAAACACCTTTAATCCCAGCACTCCTGTGAAACAGATGCATATCTTTCTGAATTCAAGGCCAGCCTGATCTTCATAGAATGGAATTCCAGGCAAATCAGGGCTACATAGTGAGACTGTGTCTCAAAAAAAAAAAAAAAAAAAAAGCCATACCTTGCATGTACAAGGCTCTGGGCTAGACCCCTAGCACCACAAGGGAGGAGGAAGAAGAGGAAAAAGGAAGAGAGGTAAGAAAAAGAGAAGTAGACACAGCCGCGTATCTCTACTCCCAGCACTCCACTGGAAGGACAGCTCAACGTTTGAGGCCAAGGCCAGGAATGTCCCTACACGCCTTTAATTCCAGCAGTAAGAGCAAGTAGATCTCTCTTAAATTTGTGGCCAGCCTGATCTACACAGACTTCCAGGACAGCCTGGACTACCCTCCTCAAGAGGCCAGAGAAGCCTTCCTTTGTCCACCCGGCCTCTAACACTGAGGCTGCTCACTCTCACACACCCTTGGGCTTTATTTACCTTCCCAAATGTTTTACATTCTCCAAACTCAAAGAAGGTCACTGCTTCCTCTTCTCCCTTAGCAAGAGCCTAACAACCACCAGGCTGCCCCCAAACCCCAGCCCATTTCTCTCCTGTTCTGTGAAGTCCTTTTTGTTGGCTGGTCGGGGTTTTGTTTGTTTTGTTTTGTCATCCCCTCCCCCAGGCTTTCTCTGCGAAACCTGGCTGTCCTGGAACTCTGTGTATTCCAGGCTGGCCTTGAACTCCCGAGATTTGCCTGTCTCTGCCTTCCTAGTGCTAGAAGTAGTCCTGTGCCACTCCATATCCTGCTCTGTGAAGCATTTTTCTTTTTTGAGGGGGGATGGGAGGTTGGAGACACCACTCCCCACTGCACACACTGTAAGCTAAGCTTCTGCAGGCAAGGGGGCAGGCTCTTAGGAAACTCAGTCTCCTCTGCTTTATCTCCTCTGCCTCCCTCCTGTGTCTGTCCCTGCATGGAGGCAGACACTAGCCTGTGCGGATGTGACAGAACAGGCACCATTCCCACCTGCTTCCTGCTCTCTTGGGCTGGAAGCTGTACTGAAAGGTTCATGCCCAGTGCTTCCTGAAGCTGCTGTTGAAGTTTCAGCTCCTGCTCGGGGGCCGTTCTTCTTCGAGCTGCAGCCAGCCATAGCTGAGGACCCTCCTCATCACTGGAGTCTCTGGAAAAGCCTATCTCAGTGACCTAAAGATAGCCTGGAAGAAGGGCATTATTCCCACTGCCCCCACATACTGCAGCCTCCCCCATCCCTGAGAGACTCACAACTCCACGTCCAGGTTCCCCTGGTTGGAGAGGGGAGAGGAACATACAGAACAGGTGTTGTCCAGGACACGAAAACAGGTAGGGCAATAGAGACCTAAAGGAGGCCAGGAGCGAAGGAGGCTTGAGCTAACTCCTCACACCTTGTGCTCCCTAGTATTTGGCCTTGACTCCCCAGCCCAGCGCTGGAAAGACCATCCTTGTCAAGTATGCCCACTAGGGAACTGCTGCAGTACCCCCTTGCATCCAAGGGAATCAAGGACATTATAGGGGAAAGGAGCTAAATGAAGGCTGTATGTAAATGAGAAGATGCATAGTGCGGGCAGTGGTGGCCCACGCCTTTAATCCCAGCACTCAGGAGGCAGAGGCAGGGGGACTTCTGAGTTCGAGGCCAGCCTGGTCTACAGAGTGAGTTCCAGGACAGCCAGGGCTACACAGAGAAACCCTAGGGGGGGGGATGCATAGTAATAGAGCTATGTAAATGAGAAGGTGCATGGTAATTGAAGAGCTCAGACATATAAAGGTACAGGAAAATTCCACAAAGGAAGAACCATGGTTGATCATCATGTGCAAGTACCAAGAGTCCTTCAGGGATGGAGGTACTCACCTTTGCAGCCTGGGGTACTGCAGGACACAAAGTTCTCCATGCCCCCTTTGTCTTCAGGCTGCCCACAGCCCAGGCAGTAAGTCTGATGCAACAAAAACTGGCCAAGCAATGGCCTTAAGAAAGGGCACCTTAGAAGAAAGGTCACAGATGTCAAGCTCAGCCTTTCCCATACCCACACCAACACCAAACGAGAGGGGAGGCTTCCAGTACCCTAACCACCATCTTTCTGACTCCAGCAACTATTTCTCCATTCCCCCTCCCCCATTTCTTTCACTCCTCACTTTTAAAAACCTTTAGCTCTTTGGGGCTGGAAGAGCTCAGTGGAAAATGGAAAGATGGCTCAGTGGTTAAAATCACTTGTTGCTCTTGCAGAAGACCTGGGTTTGGTTCCCGGCACCTACATGATGACTCGCAATCATCCATAACTCGTTTTAGGGGATCCTGTATTTCCTTCTGATTTTTACAGGCATCAGACATGTGCTTGGTACACATGCAGGCAAAACACTCATACATGTAAGTAAATCTTTTTTAAAATATAATCCTTGAGGCTGGAAAGATGGCCCACACAGTTAAGAGCACTGGCTGCTCTTTCAGGGAATCCAGCTCCAATCCCCAGGATATTGGTTCACAACATCTATAACTCCAGTCCAAAGGGATCTGATGCCTTCTTATGGCCTCTGCCAGCATTGCATGCACATGGTACACCCACATGCCTGCAGGCTGAACACGCATTCACATTAAATAAAAACAAACATTTTTTAAAATAAAACTCTGGTCCTTAATTCTCATTCTTAGGACATGAAAGTTATGGGTTAGATACCTTCTTCAACCAAACTTCTTGTCCTTGGGAAGCACAACAACCCATTCTGACCTCTGGCTCTTTTTCTGTCTATTGCCTATGCCTATAGGGAAGTATAATAGACTCACCGGGTGGCTAGCACTTGGAGGGTACTCATGTGGCCCTGGTCTGCTGCCCGTCGCTTCACTGCTCGCTGCACTGTAGCCAGCATGTTGGTCCGACGACTCAGAAGCATGTTATAGAGGTAGATGATCCTTTCCTGGGTGGTAGTGTGGACCAGGAATGGGAACAAGTGACCCCAGGTCCCCTAGAACCTACATCAGGCAGCTTACAACACTCTGTGACTCCAGTTCTAGGGGATCCAATACCTCTGGCCTCTGTGGGCACCCACAAACACGTGGAATACACTCACACAGAAAAAAATATATACATGTAATTAAAACTTTAAAAAGTAAAAGAATCTACTTTAAATGCCTGTCTGGGGGGCTGGAGAGATGGTTCAGTACTTAAGAGTACTAGCTGCTCTTCCAGAGGACCCCGGTTCCATTCCCAACACCCACATGGCAGCTCACCACTTTCGGTAACTCCAGCTCCAGGAATCTGACAACCTCACACAGATACACATGCAGGCAAAACACCAATGCACATAAAATAAAAATCAATAATAATAATTTAAATGCCTGCCTGATAGCCTAACCAGACTATGTATTTCATCTTGGAGTACCTGCACAGCAACCGTCTTATGGGACACCCGAGTATGTCACACTGCCCTAATACTATGGTTTTAGCAAAGCCTTGGAGGCATGATGTGCCTCAGGAAGGCCCGGTTCAAAGGATATGGTTCCTCCTGGCTCCACCGAGGGCCAGAGAACGTGAGGGCCTGGTCTTTGCTCTGGGCTCCTGGAAGAGGACTAAAGACTGGAGCTGCCAAGGACTTCAATATCCTCAAAGCCAAGACAGCCACCCACCAACTTAGCATCAGAGCCATAGCAGAGAGCTACAGGATATGGCCCCCTCACCTGTTCCCTGGAGGGGTAATAGGAGGCACAGATGACACGCCGCAGCCTGCTGACATAGCTGCCAAACAGAGTGACGAAGAAGCACAAACCATACATGGTACCTGGGAGCACAGCACACAGTGAGCACTACACAAGCATTAGCCACATTCCTGGTCCATGTGCTTCCCTTATCCCCTCTTCACTCTTTTCTCTTTTTTTTTTGTTTTGGTTTTTTGGTTTTTTTTTCAAGACAGGGTTTCTCTGTGTAGCCCTGGCTGTCCTGGAACTCACTCTGTAGACCAGGCTCTCCTCCAACTCAGAAATCCACCTGCCTCTGCCTCCCAAGTGCTGGGATGAAAAGCATGCACCGCCACTGCCCGGTCCCTCTTCACTCTTAGTGAGGTAAATACCGATAATGATGTAGCTGTTAGCATCTGGTTCTGAGGGATGAAGGATGCAGCGCCGGGACAATATACTGACGTTGCCTTGTTGCAGAACGTCAAAAGCTGACACCAGGTCACGGTAAATATTCCCTGAATAGCCACTCCCTTCCACCGATACAGACATTAGCACGGGGCCTGGCACAAAGATACTTTGAGACACTCTCCAGGCAATGGCCCAGTCCATTTCCACAGGGTGGAAAGTAGAACCAGGCAGATCATAGGCGTAACCCACACGCTCATCTCTAATCCCTCATCCCTGCATAGGTACCCCTCAAGGTACCCCGAGGTTCATCCTCTGTCCTAACACCACAATCCAGCTGGCTAGTACTGCTATAATCTTTATGACTATCCCAGAACCACTGAAGTGTTGGCTGAAAGCTGACAATGTCTTTCTTTGGTTTTAGAGACAGGGTCTCACTATGTAGCCTCGTCACTCAATCCTGTTGTACTCCCAAGTGCTAGGATGACAGGTAAGGACCACCACTCTTAGGTTTATCGTTGTGTTTTACTTTTGTACTGAGTTTCAATTTTCCTTTTGTTTTTTTGTTGTTGTTGTTGTTTATTCATTTGTTATTAGTGCATGTGTATGCATGTGTGGGTGTATGCATGAGTTTAAGTGTGTGCATGTGTATATATGTGTATGCATGTTTGTATATGTATGTATGCATATGTGCATGTATGAGTGTGTGTGTGTGTGTGTGTGTGTGTGTGTATGGCTAAGGAGGCATATGTACCACAGCATGTATGTGGAAGTTAGAGGTTGATTTTGTGGAGTCAGTTCATTCTTTCCACATTTTCAAAGGTTTTGAGGATTGAACTCGGGTTAAGGCTCTGTGACAAGTGCTTTACTCACTGAGACACCTTGTCTGTGGGTTTGTTTGTTTTTTCTTTCTTTCTTCTGTTCTTTATGTCCTGATATACAAATTCAGGTTAATTATATTCCTTGGCTTATGCCTTAGTCTCAACCATGGGTCAAGGAGGTGCTAAACAACAATAGGCTGACTCCTTACAGTAAACCCAGTCAGCAGCCATTGCTCCATTGTTCAGATGAGCAAACTGAAGCTCTGAGAGGTTAAGCAATTTGTCCTTTGTGTGTGCTGAGGGTTGAACCTGGGGTATTGAATTGTGCTGGGGCTCTGTCTCCCACTCCCAAACAAATTACTTAAAATCACATCCTGATAAAGGACAGGGTTGGGATTTAAACCCAGGCCTGCTTGACTTAGAGCTTGTTGTGTCTTTAGTTCTTTTGTTATGCTCTATTCTTGACCCAGATAGGAGGTGGAGGCTGGAAGAGTGGGTGGCAGTGACATGAAGATTCCAGAGATCCCCCCAGGAGAAGGAGCCAGGGACAAAGAAGGAGGATGCATGGGGTGAGGGGACACAGGATGGATGGGCACTTACTGCGAGCTACAATCTCGCCCTGGAGGTGGTACCGGGCCAGATCAAGTATCCAGAAGACGCCATAGTCCAGAAAGACAAGGAGGAGCACAAGGAGAAGATGTCGGGCGAGGTTAAAGGCCTCCATGATATAAAAAATCCGTTCCCAGTGGGTCAGAAAGATGGAGCCTGAAGGAGTAGGTGGTCAGAAGTGTGTTCCCCAATTCTCCTGTCCACATAACCCAGCTCATGGGAGGTACCTGCTCCTATCAAGCTCAGCTTAGTTTAATTGCTCACCCAGAAGATAAAAAGGAAAGAGACTGTGAGAACCATGGGAACGTGGGGAGCACTCTTCAGAGGTGGAGGTCTCAATGGTTATATGGAAAAGCCTTACGGCTTTACCTGCGATCAGCATCTCAATCCTGGACTCCCTCTGTGGTTGCTTGACTCCTACCTCCTAGGCAGTCTTCCTTTCCGTATTAGGATGTCCACCCCTCCTGCCTTCACCTCAGAAAGCCTTCCCAACCTCACATCACTGCTCCATGTGGTTCCTTGTGTCTCTATCTCAGCATGAGATGCAGCATCGCGCCTCCCTCTGGCCCCATATGCATGCTCCAAAACAGTCAGAAATATACGGGGCTGAGGAAGGCCTGGTCTGCTCCAGAGTCCTTCTTTCTATCCTCAGCACCCTCACCTGGCTGGATGTAGTATTTGGCCTCATGAGAACTGAGTGGTAGCACCGTAGGCAGCCCTACCATGGAGCGGACTGCCTCCATCTCCAGGAAGCGCCTGGTGATATAGATGTTGTCGAAATTGTCCCAGTTCAGGTAACCATACCGATAATGCAGGGCTCTGAGGAGAAACACATATGAGATTCCTTGGCTCTCTTTACCAGACCTCCAAGTACCCCAGGCTATGCTTTCCTGTCAGTTCCCCTCCCCTCACCCCCAAGATGCCACCGATGGTCAGCCCCGAAGCTCATCCTCCCACAGACCCTTGGTAGACCCTCACTGGAGGTAGAGAAGTCCAATGAGCAGAGGCATGGTGTAGCCCATCATAGACAGGGCCTCCCTGACAGTGTACAACTTCATGCTGACAGCCTCATGTAAGTCCAAAGCCACCTGAGACAGGCTCCGAGAGGAATTGAGGTCCACAGAGAAGTAGTGGGTGGCTGTCATGTTAAACTCAAACTCACGACGTATCTGATTGAGCAGCTTTATTACAGCTGGGACCAGTGGGGTCAGAGGGGACATGAGCCGAGATGGTTGTTAGGAGGAAGGGGGTGGGGGTGTGGGGATGGGGGGGATGGGGGGGATGGGGGGGATGGGGGGGCTGTCCATCCAGGCCCAGCAGTCACAGGACTCACAAACCTGCTAGAGTTCCCAAGGCCCAGACCTAAACTAGGAAACGGTGACACCTTCCAGACACACAGCACTAGACTTGGCCTAAGGCTCCTGCTTCATCACGAGTGAGCCATGACCTACGCTCTGGTGGGAGGCCCTGTTCCTCCTAGCTCACATGACCTATGCTTAGGCAGGAGGCCCTGTTCCTCCTGGATTCTTCTCTGAAGTCTGGCTTTGATGAGGCACCTCCCCCACTCACTGGTCCTCAGTTTCTCAATCAACTCAACTTGGACATTAATCTGGATGACCCTGCAAAGTCTTTTCCTGCTCTCGCATTCTTACATATGGATGGACCAGGAAACTTCAACGCCAGCGGCCGCAGTAAGCCAAGGGAGAACACTGGTAGTTGGGGAAGGAGGGGTCACTTACGGGTGCTGATGGTCTTTCGAAGAAACTGTTGGATGTACTTGGGAATGACACAGAACTTCTGGGCCACTGAGAGGCAGGGGGCTCAGGGTCAGGAGGAGCAGAGATGTAGCCTGCCTGCCCACCCTGGAAACGTCCTCTCACAGGGCTGTCGGGACTTTCTGCCTTCCCCAGCAGTCTCCACATTTACTAACAGTTTTTGGCCTTTCTCTATGGTGCTTTCTTAGCATCGGTCCTTCCTTACTTCTGTCTTTCCCTCCCTGACCCCAGAATCCTTATGGGTTCCACACTCAACGTCCCTTATATGATTCCCCTGTGCCCATCCTTCTGACTGATCCTGAATCCTCACATTTCCCCCCTCCCCGTGTTCATGCCTCCCTGCAGGGAACCCCTGGCTTTCTCACAGCTGACAAGTCCACAGTACACCAGTTTGTAGGGCAAGAGCAGGTAACACAGGTGATGGAATTGAGGCACGGCCTTCATACAGCTGTCCTTGGCATCGTCAAACACCCGAGTGCATTTTGTATAAGGGTTACCCAGCTGTGAGTTGCACACATCACCAATATGAAGGAGCCAACGCCACACATTCTGCAGGCACCTGGCTGGGGACAGCTGTGCAGTCAGTACCCCAGGGAGGAGTCCACCAGCCTTTTTCAGTGACTTGGGTAATACCAACCAACCCTCCAGAACTGGTCAGGGGTCAGATATGCTGTGTGTAGTGAGACCTGAGCAGGCCTGGAGGGGCACAGGATAAGGAGATTGGAGGCATTTTGAGCTCTCAAATCAAACATGCAACACACCTACCTACATGCTTCACGCCATCCATGATGGACCGGAAGAACTTGCGAACCCGGTCAGCTACCGCTTTGGCCTTCTGGGCAATAGCTTTAATCTTGGACAGAGCACCTGAGAAACAAAGGGCAATATTGCTGAAGGCCTCTTCCTGCAGGAGCTGATTCTCACCATTTCCTGGGGGCGGGCGAGGGAATAAAAGGGGACTATCAGAGCTGTCAGAGAGCCTGGGTGCTGGGCTGTGAAAATAACCAGGTAGAGGAAAAGGCTGGAGGGCCAGGGGAAGAGGATTTAGGTGGACTGGAAAGTGGCTTTCCAGGTCCAGCCACTCTTAGGGCAGGACACAATTCCAGCGAAAAGCTATTAAGCTGATGGGCAGAAGACCTTGCAGGATGGGAGCCAGTGGTAGGCTGGGGTAGACCTTACTGACAAGGGGCTGCTTGGCCCGCTCCAGCATTTCAGCCGTCTGGTTCAGTGCCAGCTCTGCCCCACAGGCCACAGCTTCACTTGCCCGGGTGAAGTTGCGCAGGGTGTTTGCACAAGGGCCTTGTAGCACCAGCCAAAAGGCAGCCACCAACAGCAGCAACCGGCTCTGCTCTGCGGAGACAGCTCAGTTACAGACCAGGACCCCCAAGGCAACCATTAATCGTTAATAGGAGTTTTTACAATACATCCCTCCCTACCCCCAGCCCAGCCCAGCCCTGCCCTGCTCCCAGGCTCACTGGAGAAGGCTTGAGGAAGCAGCAGTAAGACAGAGACACGGACCTGGCGGGAGAACCCCATGCCCAAGCTAAGGAAGGCAGCCAAAGTGAAGGTGGTCACCAGGCAGCCAAAGGGGCTGTGTCCTTCCCCTAGAAGCTCCAGAAGCCCATAGGCTGTGGCCAAGGACAAACCCAGAGTAAAGCCACAGGTACTTCGGACCACAGCCCGTATCCGGCTGGACCCCTCCTCCCCTGAGGGCCATTCTGTATCAAATTTGACCATGGCTGCTGGGACCAAATGCCAGTGTGTCTCCAGGAGAGGCCTGGAGATTCTTCAGGTTCTATGGACCTGGAATTCTTCATCCTGTTCTAAGGTTCTGTAGGCTTGTACCATGGGCGTGTCTCAGAACCCACTACCCAGTTGTTCTGAGGGCTCACGGAACTGAGGAGTTGAAGGACACAGGCCAGTCGGGAGCTGTGTGTGAAGCAAAGGACACAGGAAGCATGTCCTTCCTCTCATCAATATTTCACAACCTGGGAATCTTTGAAAAGATTTCTTGGACAAAAGAGTTTCTCAAGAATAGGCTGCAGGGCATTACACAGCATCAGTCCAGAGCAGAAGGACAACAAAGGCGACGACCCCATACCAGTAAGACAGCCCTCAGATGCCCGCCTCTTTCCAGCATTCCCCAGACTCCCCTTGTCCTTTCTCCCCCCGCTATGAGGCCGCCAACCTCTATCCCTCCTGTCCTTCCTCAGTCCAGCCCTCGTCTCCTCCACTCCGGCCTTATTCCTCAGCATCTCTCCTAGTGTGCTCCACATCCCTGCCACCAGTGTCTGATCCTCTCAAAATCCCAAAGCTGGGACTGGAGAGATGGCCCCAGCGGTTAAGAGCACTGGCTACATTTCCAGAGGTCCTGAGTTCAGCTCCCAGCACCCACACGGCAGCTCACCACCCTAGATAATAAAATCTTATGCCCTCTCTGAGCATACATGCAGACAGAGCACTCATATACATGCACTAAGTAAATAATTCGGTTGGGAGGATTTCAAGACCCTCATACTTGGAGGGCTGGAGAGATGGCTCAATGGTTAAGAGAATTTACCTTAAATGCTCTGGGATACCTCTGCTATCCCAGAGGACCTGATCCAATACCCACACCAAGCAGCTTATAAACTGCCTGTAACTGTAGCTCCAAGGGATTCAACACCCTTTGACTACCCGCATATAACTCAGGCACACATCCACTCATAAATAAAAATAAAGTGTTAACCTTAGTGAGCTTCATTCAGCCAGAAGAGGCTATGAGACGAAACTGTCCCCCCTTCAGTCATACAGGGGCTCCTACTCTGGGGTCTTCCAGTTTCCTGGAGCCGTTTCCTATGGCGCCGGCCAGGGGAGTTCCCAGCAACTGCTTTCCTGCTAGGAGTAGGCACTGGTGGGCTCCTGGCCATAGGCAAGTCTGGGAGCAGAAGGGGAGGGTTAGGGCAGGGTTGGGGCAGGGCTGGAACTGTCTGTTGACTTTTGGCTTCACCCTGTTTCTTCAGGTCTCTTTCAGCTCTTGGTGAACCCCATGAACATTTATGAGGAGCAGAAGGTGGTGGCCTTATATGGCTTGGCAAGTTAGTAATGGGTAAAAGCTGGGCGTTAGGGATCTGGACTCTGTGTCCCAAAGTCCATAGCTTTAGCTTCCTCTTACACCTTAGAAAAGGAAGACAGGAAGCTCAGGGGAAAGTGGCTCCCAGCCCCTGCTTTCAGTAAGTCCTGGAGTCCCGCTGCCCACACAGTATAGGCCAAAACCTACACCTTATAACCTGCTCTGTTGACCACTGCAGCACACTTCTTAAGTAACCCAGTTCGTTCATTCATTCATTCATTCATTCATTCATTTCTTACTTACTTATTGAGGATTCAGAAGTAAATAAAATTGACAAGCACCAGCTATTTTCTTGGAGTTTACATTTAAAAAGAAAAAAATTCAAAACCAAAAAACTCTGTAAGTTACAGGCCAGCCTGGTCTACAGAGCTAGTTCCAAGATTACATGATTACACAGAGAAACCCTGTCTAGAAAAAACAAAATAAAAAAAAATCAGATGTATCTGGGTATGGTGGCTCATACCTACAACCCCAAAACTTATAAGGCTAAGATAGGAGGATTGCCATGAAGTCAAGATTGCCTGGCCTACACAGATGTTCCAGGCCAGTCTAGGTTGTCAAGGAATGACCCTGGCTAGAGGTTTCTAGGTTACAAAACTCCTGTCACAACTCCAGGTATCACATCTCAAAAACCAGAGAAGAAACGTCTCTCCCGCCCCTGTTCAGGCACCAGGAAAACTTGCCAGCAGGCATTTCACAACTCTCTTTACAGCAATGGATGCCCTTCCCTAAGTCTGCCCCTACCCAGGGGGATGGGATTAATGTCACTAGCTTATTGAACACATAGAGTCTTCGGCCATAAGGCCAAGACTACAATAGATGTTTTCTTGTCTGACCTCTGCGTTCCTGGTCTGTGGATGACCTTTTGCTCACGCATGTTCAAGTCCCAGGTGTGCTGACTAGACAAGGCTTATTTTAAGGAGTTAGAGGGTCATGTCTACTCCACATCAGGACTTCAGGCTCCCATGCTTCTAAAATGTCACCTCTCCTTGCTGCTCCAATCTGCCCCCCACCTCAGTCTGCCCCTTAGCCCTGGGTCCTGCAGTGAAAAGGGGGTGTGTGTGGCTTCTCTTCCACTTCTTTCTCCTTTCTTTCCCTTTGTGTGTAGCTTTGCTCCCTGCCTCATTTTGAAGCATTTGCTGATGGTTTCATATATGCAGATAATGAATTTAGCCCCCCCCCTTTTTTTTTTGCTTTTCCAAGCAGGGTTTCTCTGTGTAGCACTGGCTGTCCTGGAACTCACTCTGTAGACCAGGCTGGCCTGGAACTAACAGAGACCCACCTGCCTCTGCCCTCTGAGTGCTGGGAGTAATGGCATGCACTCGCAGGCGCTGGAGTGAATTTTAGTCTTTTTAACCCCACTTTACCTTCCTTCCCCCTCCCCCCCCATTAAACCTTTCTTCCCAGGAAGTCCTCGTCCCCTTTCCATGGCTTCGTTATGTGTGTGACCTACTGTGTTTAATTAGAATTCCTTGAGCAAACATGGGTAGGAAGTTATTTACTGGAGCAAGGACAATTTATCAATAGTTACACCACTCCCGCTACCCTGCACCCTTTCCCCACATAGACAAAGTCTCAAGTAGCCTAGGCTAGACTTGAAACTCCTGATCCTCCTTGTTCTCAGCTCGCAAGTGCTAGAGTTACAGGCTTCCTTTCTGTTTCTTCTGAAGTCACAAAGGGGAGAGGAAGAATTAGAGGAAAAAGGACAAAGTCTCAAGTCACCAATGCTGTTCTAATTCTTCACCCTTGGCATGGCAGGTTCTTTTGGGAGGACTCAGATGGAGCCCCATAGCTTCTGTGAGCCAACTGTAGGCTCCTCCTTTGAGATGTGCATCCACCCCAACCCCCAGCAGGCTGTCCTTGTGGTTGGAGAGCCTCAGGCCTGCTGCCTTCAGGAATTGCTATGTACCTTGTAGTTGCCCTCTTCCCTAGAGAGAAGTTGCACACTCTGGGATCTACACAGGACAGGGCCTAGAGCAACCTGGCCAGCTGCTACAGTTCTGCTGGAATCTAGCCCATGAGGAACAAGGAAGAGTCCCTCCCTGTGACAGTCCCTAGAGGGTCTGGACTTGATGTCTTGTCCTCAGACTATCCTCCTGTGCCTGCCGACACTAAATGTTACCCTTCACTTCCAGAACATTCACATTTCTGGTTTGTTTATTTTTTCCTCCTCTCGCTCCAGCCCCACTTGCTCCGGCCCAAAGATTTATTTATTTATTATATGTAAATACACAGTAGCTATCTTCAGACACACCAGAAGAGGGCAGCAGATCTCATTACAGATGGTTATGAGCTACCATGTGGTTGCTGGGATTTGAACTCAGGACCTCTGGAAGAGCAGTCAGTGCTCCTAACCACTGAACCATCTCTCCAGCCCTCTGGTTTATTCTTTATTAATTAAATGATTGCTCTTGTAGCTGAGACCATCCTGGAACCAGCTATGTAAACCAGGGTGGCCTTAAACCCACAGAGATCTGATCTGCCTGCCTCTCAAATTCTGGTGTTAAAGGAATACACCACCACACCCAGCACTACTCCTTCTCCTCCTCCTCCTCCTCCTCCTCCTCCTCTTCTTCCTCCTCTTCCTCTTCCTCTTCCTTCTCTTCTTCCTCCTCCTCCTCTTCCTCCTCTTCCTCCTCCTCTTCTTCTCTCACTCTCTCCCTCTTCCTCTCTTTCCCTTTTTCCCCCTCCCCCTCTCTCTCCCCCCCCTTCTTGGTCAGGGTCTCTCATATCTCAGACTGTGGATGGCCTTGAACTTTAGTTTCTTCTGCCCCTACCTCTTCATGCTAATATGAAAGGCATATACCACCATGACCCCTAGGTTTGGGGTTGAATTGGTTTGGTTTGGATGCTGGGGATCAAACCCAGGGCATCATGAGTGTCAGGCAAGTGTTCTATCAGCTGGGCTACATCCCCCAGTCCTTTTTACTTTTTGAGACAGAGTCTCATGGAGTTGATCAGGCTGATTGTGAACATGCTCTACAGACCAAGTAGGCCTTAAACTTTTCTACCCTCCTGCCTCAGCCTCTTGAGTAACTAAGGTGACAGGCATGTGACACCGGACCCAGATCTCACTATTTAAAAATTATTTACCTACTTAGTGTTACCTACTTAGTGTTGGCGAGTATAATGACCCAGCCCCCTCCCCTTCTATAAATTGGCTGGGTAAAGTTAAAAACTAGTTTTTCCCTTTGTGTGAGCTGAGGGAGCTCCTGGAACATAAAACAGCGATCTGATCTGTCTGTCAGCTATTGTCTCAGCTTCAGTCTTTGGCCAGAAGGCCAAGACTACAGAACAAGTTTCTTTCACTGCCCTGTAATGCATACATTGGTTTAGGCAAACCTAGGCTCAACCCCTAGGGGCTAGGGCAGAACCAGGCTATTATCCTTGAACAAAATCCAAGTTGTGTTAACAAGTGAGAAGGCAGAAGGAAAAAGAAAATGCTGGGTGGTATCCAGGGTCTGCTACAAACCAGTACGTCTGGGTGGAGCCATGGGGGAGGAGTGCAGCTGACAGGGCACAGGGGAACAGCAACTTGAAGACCTGGTGAGAAATGGGCATTGGCCAAGGCCCTGTGGACTTACAGGCAAAAGACTCAGTGGCCTGGGATCATGGGAGAAAGTGGGAGGAGCTGATCACCAGGTCTATGAAGCATGTCTAATGGTTTGGAGTCTTTCCACGAAGTATAATAGAAAGACAGAATTGAAAAAAAGAAGGGCCACCATCCGAGTTATGCCACTGAAGTGAAAGGAAGTGAGGAGGAAGTTTGAAGACCCACAGTGCTGCAAAGATGGCTCGGTGGTTAGGAGCACTGGCTGTTTCTCCAGAGGACCTGGGTTCTATTCCCAGCACCCACTACTATAACTCTAGTTCTAGGGATCTAATACCCTCTTCTGGCTTCCATGGGTTAGGAGTGTGCATGGTGCACATACTGGCAAAAACACTTATCCACATGAAGTACACAAGAAAGAAACAAGGGAAGCCTCAGTCCAGGAGCGTGGGGTAGAGCTCAACGGGAGACAATTACTCCTCATGTGTGGGGTTGGACCTTAGCATTGCAACAGCAGGCTCTAGTCCCAGTGAGCGATCACAGGGACTGCGGGAGGACAGTGGAAATGGTGGGAGTCGAAGTATTTGGGGTTTGCTCTGGCCATCATTAGGCAAAGACTCCATCTCCACCAGGATCGTCTTGTACCCTGACTAACTCATGCTGTTCCTTTGTCCCGGACTGCCATCTGTGTCTCCTAACAACAGCTACGCCTCTCCCAGGCCCAGCTGACACATCATCTTTGTCCAGCCTTCCCAGCCCCACCCCTCCCTGTAGAAATACCCACACCCTCCTTGGCTCCACAGCTCTCTCCATAAGCCCCTCCCTGGTGCACTGAGCACGTCTATCTGGTGGTAGTCATTTGTTTACATGTCTGTCTTTCTCTCTGGATTATGAGCTTCACGGAGCTCACTGTCTCCATGCAGAGACCACGTGTGCCTCTGCTGTAACCTACCAACCACCACACATGATTAAGGGCTACCACATGGAAAGGGTGGGGACTTGAGTGCTGTGGGTGTCCAAGCACCGGGAATGTCCAGGGAGGGCACTGACTGCTCCTCTAACCACCTTGCCCATCAATGCACATTTCCTCAGCGTCTCCTTTGCCTACTCTGCTTCCTCATCACCTAACATAAATAAGCATCCAGCCTAGCACCCACATGCACACTCACAGGCACACACACGTGTGACCATGACTTTTCTATCTATCCCTCATCATCTCCCCAGAACCTTGCAGAGACAGACACACAGTTGTGCTCTATAAATGGCTGGTAGATGAATGAATGAACAAATGAATGAATGAATGGATGAATGAATGAGTGAATGAATGGGGCCTGAGAAGTCTATCAGAGCTGGTGTAAATGGAGATGAGGGCAGAATAGATCCAGGACAAGGCTGGAGCGGGTGGATGCCTAATAAATGGCATTCAAGGCTGTATCCTTACTTCATCTCCCATGTTCTGGATCCTCCAATAGGCTTAGGGGCCATAGGCTGGGGGACCTCCCCTCACATTCGCTGTGCCAGTCTCCTGTTGGTACCCAAAATGCTGGGCAAGGAAGGCAGACTCTTTATCATGGGATATGCTTTGGCTGCTATCTACAAAGGTGAGGAGGGGCTACCCCAAAGTGCCAGTTGGTGATACCAAAGCAGTGACCCTGGGAGAGAGAGAGAGGGAGAGGGAGAGAGTTCCAACTTGCTGCATTTCTCAGAGAGTCTTTTCATATCTTGGCCTCTTTAATTTATGGGGCTGAAAAGACAAGGGTTGAACGAGATCTTCCATAGACTTGCTCAAGCTCAGCATTACACAGCCCTAGAAAGTGGCCTATGGCCTAGCAGGTGGTCTGCATGCAGAGAAGGTGCTGTGGTGGCTCTAGGAAGGGACTGACTCTGCAGGAAGGTGACCTACTGGGCCTCTTCTGCTAGGGCCGGTGGCTAACCTACAGTCCAACATCAACGAGGTGATAGCATCCCTGGGCTGCACTGTGGAGCTGCAGATCAACAATGCCCGATCCGCCTGGCGTGTCTCCACAGCCCCTTTGCGGACAGTGTTCAAGGACATGCTGGTCAGTACCCTGTACAGTCCCTATCCCCAGGACTGAGTTGGGTTGGTCTGGGAACATGTCCTAGATCTATGGTCTCCTAGTAGGGATGCTTCTAGTATATTTTGTACCACTATCCCCCCCAAACATTGCAGAGACCTTCCTGATCCTGGGCATTAACATACCGTAGGGACATACATACCTGCGTATTTCCAGATATCCATATAGGCAGGTCTCGCTCAGCTCTGCATCTGAACTAGAATATTGGGAAACTGGGAATATTGATTTTGGCAGCCCAGAGAATCAGAGAATGGAATATTTGGGGCTATCACCTGGAGGGGGGGGGGAGATGTCGGAGAGATGAGGATTGGGGGAGGGGAGGCCATGGGGCTATGGGAGATTAGCTTTGAAGGGCAACGTTCACAGTTATGGGAACCACTGAGCAGTAAGGGTGGAGGAAGAGAGAAGCCCAAGGAAAAGCTGAGGGTCTGAGGGATGAGGAAAGGCTACTGAGCATGTGAGCTGTGGGGAACTGCTGGGAGGCTTTGTCTCAGGCCTAGACCCCTGAGCATTGCCAGAAGACAAATTGGGAAGCAGAGCCTGTAATTTCCTCTCTCTGCTCCCTCCCAGGGCAGCAAAGATTCATTGAAAACAGAGATTCAGAACGTCTCTACCTCCTTTGAGGACCTGGATGCCCAGGTGAATAGTGACATTGGCTACTCATCTGAGGACAAGGACACAGACCCAGGCACAGAGGCTCTCGGAGCCTCCCGAGTCCGACCCTACCTGTCCACACAGATGGTATACGAGCTGAAGACCAAGCTACGCTGCACCCGTGAGGAGTGTTCCTGAGCAGGGAAGGGGTGGGGCAGACTTTGGGGCCAGGCTCTAGGTCAAAGCATGGGAACCCCAGACACCTCTGTCTTTTTGCTATAGATGTAGTAAATAAGGCCATAAGCAGCTGCTACCGATGGTTTGATAAGAAACATCAACAGTGCATGAAAAGCATCCGGACCCCACTCGTGAACTACCTCATCTGCCTGCCAATGAAGTTTAAGTTTCTCTGTAGCATTGCCAAGGGTTAGTAACAGGATGGCAGGGAAGGGTCCGCTGGATTAAAGATGAGTCCTTGGGGACCACCACAGGTATAAGGCAGGAGGAGCCCAGGCAGGTGTAGAGTGTAGGTGCTGTGGGTACCCAAGTTCACTCCCTACTGATGGCTCTGTTATGATGATGAATTCTCGCTAAGCTCTGCATCTCACCTCTCCACTGGAAAGACTGGGATAATAATAGTTTTCATCCCCGTAAGGGTTTTGAAACTTAATGGACTGATACATGCCAAGTCCTAACAGAAGTGGTACCCAGAGGAACTGCTCTAGAAATGCTGGATACCATGATTAGTATTTGGTATGACTAAGGACAGATGTAAAAATGGGAGTGAAGTGTCAGGCCATGTTGCTGGGTGGGAGAAACCAGGGCTAGGAGAGGAGGGAGGAGTGGGTGCCATGGAAAGTCAAAGATAGAAACTCCGAGATGAAGAGGCTCAAGGGAGGACAGCCAGGCCTGGGATGCAAGCCTGGATGAAGAGGCCCTGACTTGGTCCCACTGTCCACCAGTGATGGAGATCTGGTGTCACAAACGCATCCCCGTGGAAGGCAACTTTGGGCAAACCTATGACTCGGTCAACCAGTCTATTCATGGTCTGTCTGGAGACTTTTCAGCCCATATTGACATTAAGGTAGGAGGCCGAGGTATGGAAGAGGGAGAGAAGCAGGTAGGGAGCAGAAGGGGAGGAAGGAAGGCATCCAGGCCAGGATCAAGGCAGGAAGAAGGACAAGAGAGAGGCCCAGGGAAGAGGTATCTGAGTGTGGAGCAGGAGTGGCAGATGACTAACCTGATGGGTCATGCCAGCCTGTGGAATGTACATGTCTGGCTTGGGGATGGATGGATAGCCAGGCATGAGGTGGTGTCAATTAATGTGGGTGCAGGGAAGCAAGATTGTCACAGAGACTGGTGAGCTCCTGGAGGTCCTGGGAGAATTGAGGACTTAAGCAGGGTGCCAGTGGAAATATGTCATCAAGAGGCTGGTGGGGTGTGGTGCGACTGTAGCAGGTGTTTGCACATGTTCCCCTCCCAGGAACAGAATCAGTCTGCAGTGGTGGGTCTCAACAACTGGGAGCACGTGAGCGTCGAGGTGCGGGACTATGTTCACCAGCAGGAGGCTCATTTGCAATGGGCTATGGGGCTGCTGCACATGCTCCTGTCCTGTACCTTCCTGATGGTCTTCCATTCGTGAGTCACCAGCCCCACCTGTTGCCCTCTCCTCCACAGGGGTGGGAGCCCTGGTATAAGAGATACAGAACCAACACCCCTAATTTGGAATCTAACTCTGATTTACCTGTTTTCACAGCTAATGGGCATGTGGACATTTTGTAAGAAGAGATATTACCCGTGTTCCCACTGTCTTAAAAAAAAAAAAAAAGCAGCCATCTTCATTTACTGCCTCCTTCCGGCACCCATCCTAACACGGGCTTCCCCCCACACATTTAGCTTTGACTGTAACCTTTTTTTCCCTTGTCCTTCATATTCCCCTTGGCTCTAACTCTGTGTGCCATTTTTATCACCTAGTCTTACTTTCATTCTCTCCGCCTGCTGTGTGTTGGCAGCTTCTCTCCTTCCATTTAGAACAAAGTCCGCAACCCTACCCAGCCTGGTGTCCACCTGGGGCTGTCCTGCCTCACTGACTTCTGGACCTTCTCTTCTTTTCCTCCACCCTCCAGTGTCTGGGTTTGGCAGGAAATGGATGAGGGCAGCCATAGGGACCCTTGCTGTCTGTCCCTGTTCTTCAGGCTAGGGTGGCTTCAAGTGAATGATTAGGTAGCCAAGCAGGGCCCTGTAGAAGGACAAAGCCATATTGCTACCCTGGAGACACTTTTCGTCTAGTTGAGATGGTGAAAAAGACACTCACAAAACACAGATGGCCCAAGGGCCCCAGGATGGACTGGCTGTGGAGACAGGCATGGAGGTTCCAGAGGGGTGGCCATAGCTAAGCTCCAGAAGGCTGCAGGTAGGATCTGTGGTCAGTGGAAGGACGGGTGGTGGTCTGAGCAAGGACCTGCATCTGCGGTTTACAGGGCAGTGGCCGGGTGGAGGGTTCCAGAAGAGTCTGGAAAGCTCTGCAGGAAGGCCCTGAACAGGAAGGTGGCCACAAGATGAAGGGAGGTTGGGGGGGGGGGGGGACAGGGGTAGAGGCAAAGCTAGGTTAGAGGTTAGGGATCGAGGACAGAGTGAGGTGAGGCAAGGCAGGAAGATGTCCCAAAATGGAAGGAAGTGAAAAGACGCAGCTGTTCTGAAAGCCAAGCTTGGAGAGGGAAGGGAGAGTCTAAAGTCGCTGCCAGGCTTTCAACCTGGGTGAGATCACTCAGAAACAGGACAGAGCTGGGGGGAAGGGATGTCTCCAGAAAAGAAAACCCAATACTGCAGTGGTAGTACTGTCCACAAGGAGGCGCCCCAGTCTATCTTTGCATTTTCTGAAGACTCCCAGTGGCATTGTTCTTCGTAAGTGGGATTTATGTTTCATATTTTGCAGTTTAATATATTTCTGCAGCTTTAACATGTTTTCACAGTTAGAAGTTTTTCTTAGGAAGCAGGTATTATACGGGACTACACAGAGAACACTCACATATGTATATATGTGTCTCCACACACACACAGTTCAAGGGAAGTCAGGAAGGGCAGGGTGTGCTGGAAAGACAGGAGGTGTCTGGATATAAGTTTTGTTTGAGATGTACAGCAGGTAAAGTGGGAGGGCATGGTGGATATCTCCTTTAGTCCCAGCACTCAAGAGGCAGAGACAGGCAGATGTCCATAAGTTCAAGGCCAGCCAGGGCTACATTGTGAGACCTTATCTCAAAATTAAACAACAAAAAACCCAACCAAATAAATAAAATGAATATGGGAGTCATGGTACTGAGTGATTCCTGCAATCTGGAGAGTTTTCTGATTCTGTGCATCTATTTCATTCTTCCTAAAAGACAAACATCTGCTCCTAACTCACAGACTGCTCTGTCCTCCTTCCTCTGTCGGGGATATCTACTGCACAACCAGAAGGCAGGGTGGAGCCTGCTTCCTTCATCACCAGGTCACCTGGCCCAGGCTTCAGACACAGGGATACTCAGTGAATGCCGGTTGATCTGACTGATGACTGTGTCTAACAGAAGCTCGTGGTTGGGTGTGTGTGGTTGGGGAGACACTGATGCAGAAAGATGGAGACAACCCTGCCTTTCCCTTCCAGAGCCTTCTCCTACATGGATAACTACAACTGGGACATCCGCTTTGACAACATCTATATCAGCACTTACTTTCATCAGATCGATGCACGCAGGAAGAAGCTGGTAAGGGAACTCAACCCTCCCAGAGGATGCCTCATTGTGTCCCGTCTGGAGAATGAGGGCTCTTAGTATTTTTATCTATAAAGATATTTAAATATTTTTTGTGTGGGTATATGCCTGCTTGTGTGTATGTGTGCCATGTGCATGTATACAGTACCCCTGGAGACCAGCAGGTGGGAGTTGGATCCGCTGTAACTGGAGTTACAGGCAGTTTCAAGCTACCTGATATGGGTGTTAGGAACTGAACCTGGGACCTTTGAAAGAGCAGCAAGCCCTCTTAACTTTTTTCAGGGCAAACAGAGTCTGTTGCCACTCCGAAAGGCAGAAAAGAAATCTGTTATCTTCCCTTTCAAGGCTACTATCCAGGCCTCAGAAATGCGCTATGTGGTGAGACTGGAACAGAGAGTGGGTCTGGGGATGGGTGGCAACTTGCCAGTGGAACTCTGAGGGTGCAAGGCAAAGGGCAGAGAACACTCCAAGCTCCAAACCAGAGGAGAGGGTATCCAACTCTACCTACCTGGGCCCCCTACAGATAAGGGAGCTCCTAGAGACACTGCCTATCCTGCTCCTGCTGCTGGTGCTGTGTGTGATCGACTGGGCACTCTACTCTGTCTTTGACACCATCAGCCGTCACTCCTATCTGCAGTACTCCTTTCACAGTGAGCCTGGGCCCAGGCTGGAGCCCAAGTGACGACCCCCTCCTGTCTCCTATACTTCTTCCTTCCTTCCCTGCATCCTTTCCTTCTCTCCCAAGAAAAACCTCAGCCCCATAATTCCAGCTCTTACCGGAAACCCTCTCACCACTCCGACCAGGCAGCCACAAACTGGAGATAAATGTCGAGGGAGATTCCATGCTCGCCAGGCTTCTTAGAAAAACCATCGGAGCTCTGAATACCACCTCGGATACAAAAGTGGAAACAAACAACATGCGTGAGTGATGCTAAAGGCTGGGATCTGTGGAGTCGAGGGCCAGGGTGCGATAGAGATAGGGTAGGGGCGAAGATGGGATTTACACGTGGAGAGAAGAGGTCTGTCATGCTTGAACTGGAAAGATCAGAGCCCAGGCGAGCTTGGACAGACCTTTCTGTCACAATGAAAGTAAGCAGCCTCCAGAGGTGGTGATGGTAGAGTTGGGGCACAGATAGTAAGTAGCTATGGTATTTACAGAGAAGATATGCAAGACAGAGGAGAAGAAGCAGGGGAGTCAAACTGCAAGTCCACACTGTATCTCCCTCCTACTGGGTAGGGAGATCAACTTAGCACTGCCCTCAGCTGGCACTGACCAGACTGCTGATAGTCCACTTTCTCCCCCAGCCTGCCTGCCCCAACCCATAGCCCTGAATGCCAGTGGCTACTTTAGAGCTTCATTGCCAACCTTCCTGCTTGTGTGTCTCTGCCTAGCTCAGGCCTTTGGCTACCGACTCCGGAGAGTCATCGCTGCCTTCTACTTCCCAAAGGTGAACTGGCAGACAACCCCACCCCTAAACATGCACATGCACAACTCCCTACCAGCTGTCTCCTCCCCTGCTCTATCACCCTCACGGTTCCACTTGCTTCCCACCCAATCCCTCAGCGGGAGAAGAAACGGACTCTGTTTTTCTACAATGAGTTACTGAGAAAGAGATCAGCTTTCACTAAACTGAGGAGGGCGGCCATTGTTCGTCGGGCACGTCAACAGAAGGCTCCAGTAAGTATAGTCCTTAGCCAGCCTGCCAGCTCTCCACAGGGTCTGAAGACTCTCAGAGAAGGGACATCCTTTTCAGTACCACCCAGCACCCTTAGTGTCCCAGGCCTATTGGAGCTGAGTGGCACTGGTAGGTCAGGGCTGTGTCTGTCTCTGAAACTCAATACTCAACACAGCTTGAGACATGCATGGGCCGTTAGGAAGTGGCAGAACAGAGAAGTGAGATCTGATGGTCTGTTTGTAGGGCAGCAATGACACCATCAGAAAGAGACCGCAGACAAGCCCAAGGTGGCTCTGGAAAACGGAGAGGAGGCAGGTGGTCAGGGGTCAGTATGGCTTAAGGAGGGAACATGCAATCTTTGGAACCAGGTTTGAGTCCACACTTTCCAAAGCTGTAGGATCCTGGGGTTCTCACTGTGTCTGTTTTCCCCTTGGAAGAACAGAGAGTGCAGGCAGGTCTGTGAGGCCATTCTTCAGAGTTGGAAGAGTGGTGTGGTGGTAGCTACCAGAGAAGCCTTGGTGTGAATCCAGCTCCATCCCTGCCATTATATGGCAGCTGTGTGACTCTACTCAACTGCTGGGCCTTGCTTTCTCTTTTCTGTAAGACAGTGTTAACTACTTCATTTGTTTAGTTGTTACAATGCCTGAGTTTTACTTCATTGATGCTTGTATGAGAATAACATTCTACATACATGTTAGTTGCCACTGTGTGCCCTGAGCAAACAACATCAGCTCTCTCACCAGAAAAAGAGATGGTAACAACAACACAACAACACACACACACACACACACACACACACACACACGTGTGCGCGCGCGCGCCTGAGCAAGTACACATGAAGGGGCATTGGGGATGGTATGAGCTCTACTGGTGACCCACCAAACCTGATGACCTAAGTTCAAATCCATTCACCCGGTAAAAGGAGAGGACTCCCAAAAGCTGTCCCGTGACTGCCACACATACCCCATGGCACACATGAACATGGCATCAGCGGGCTGGGATTGACCTGGTCTTGAAGTAAGCTGAACTTGAATGGCTGGATGAAGTAGGAGGGATATGTGTTCTAAGCTGAAGGAACAGGGTGTGAAAAAACACAGGGGATGCCAAGGCCTAAGGCTAAGCCAAGCGAAAAGCAAAGTGCACGAACATGGCAGGAACTGGGGAGGCAGAGCAAAGCTAGAAAGAAACAGACCTTGGAGCACTTGAATGGCAAGCCCAGATCTGCTCTTATCTGGCAGGCATCGGGACCCCTGGGATGTCTTAGGCAATGGCCAGGGAAAGACTCTGGCAACTGTATGAAGAGGGGTACTCAGAAAGTGAGCCACTGAGTGCAGTGATAGCAAAACTTAGGATTTGGTTCCTGCAAGGTCTGACTCAGATCTGACCTAGGAAAGTTACACCATCTTTCTGAGATTTTTTTTTTTTTGTGGTTTTTCGAGACAGGGTTTCTCTGTGTAGCCCTGGCTGTCCTGGAACTCACTCTGTAGACCAGACTGGCCTCGAACTCAGAAATCCGCCTACCTCTCCCTCCCAAGTGCTGGGATTAAAGGCGTGCGCCACCACTAGCCCAGCTGAGATTTTGTTTTTTAAAGACTTAATTAAAACTTGCACTTATTTAATGTGTATGGGTGTTTTGCCCATACATATGCCTATGCCCTCATGGGTGGATGGTGTCCAGGGAGACCAGAAGATCATCGGATTCCGTGGAACTCAAGATACAGACAGTTGTTAACACTATGTGGGGGCTGGGATTCAAACCTGGGTCCTCTGGAAGAACAGTCAGGGTTCTTAAGCACTGAGCCATCTCTCCAGCCCACCTGTAAGGTGTAAATTACCAGAATCTTCCTGCCCTACGCTCTTCTAAGCCTCATCCTAAAAACTAAATTAAGCTTCTCCACAGCTGTACATGATTAGTTGTTGCAAGTCATCCTTGGGGAGTGAGTTTAGGCACGCCAGGCTCCGCATTCCATCATGGAGGAAATGAAGACTCTTTAGACTTACTTCCAAATCACCCTCACCCTCCAGGGCTCTTCTTGTCCACCCCAGCTTCCGCCAATATAGCATTGTCAGGCCTTGGGACATCATACATTAAGAGCTGCCCAGTGCCTCTGACAACCCTTTCTGCTCAGCCCACCTGACATTAACCAATCTATCTCGCCTCCCAACAGCGCCACCACCTGGTGGACGCTCTGTACAGTCGGTGCCCTCTCTTGCACCGCTTGATGCGTCGGCGCTGCGTGGTGTGCCAGGCACTGGAGACGCCCGAGTCCTACGAGTGCCCCACGCCAGACTGCAAGGCCCTGTACTGCCGGTCGTGCTGGGACGACATGCAACGGCACTGCCCAGTGTGCACGCCCCGCGAGGAGCTCTCTTCATCCGCCCACAGCGACAGCAACGACGACGCTGTATATGGCGAATGAAGGGATGCTGCCCTCCTCCTTGCTTAATAAAGTGTGATGCACGCTCCTGCGGCTGGCGCTTCTCAGGGATCAGGGACTGGGTGAGCCGGAAGAGCCGGCCGGCACAACCCGCACGAAGCCCGGCCACAGACAGGAGGCAGGATGGAGGGAAGGCGCAAGCCTTGTAGTGTCCTAGCCGATCCGGGTAGCTGCCGGAAAGAGGCTGCGCTGGGCGGCAGGGGCGGAGCCTCAGATGGGGTGGGGCGGGGCCTCAGGCGGGGCGGGGCCTAGTCGCTGCGCTGCGGAGGGTTGGTGTCCTCCGCCGCCGCGGCTGCTGCTCCACGCATAGTCCCGCACCTGCTGCCCTCGTCCGGCCTGGAGCTCCGAGGCCATGCGGCTGGCGCTGCTCTGGGCCCTGGGACTCCTGGGCGCGGGCAGCCCTCGGCCCTCCCCGCCACTGTCAAATATAGGTGAGTTCCCAGTCGATAGTGGGTCGAGGGGATGACTGGAAAAAGGTACAAGGAAACCCGGAGGCATTGGGGTAATGGGGTCTGCCGGAGCCTAACCAGAGGGCAGCCTGCCTGGTGGGCTGACTAGCCTAAGGCTGGATAATTTGGAGAGGGGAGGAGGAGAAGGAGGAGGAGGAGGAGGAGGAGGAGGAGGAGGAGGAGGAGGAGGGGGAGGAGGAGGAGGAGGAGGAGGAGGATGCGGTCCTCTATCCAGAAGTCCTGAGTTATCTCCGCAGACACTTTGAGTCTCCCGCACTGAAGAGCGTGCCCGAGGCCCCCTCAGATCATGGAAAGAGTCACTCCTTAGGACTGACGTCTTCGTCTCTCTAGGGCCTAGCTGACAGTTCTACTCTATGAAGTGCCCTGACTAGGCACGGCTAATGGGGTTTTAGTGAAAAGGATTATTTTCAGCTGTTCATTCCAGACCTGGGCGGCCAGCACCGCTCATTCGGGTGCGGTTGCCACCTTAGAAGCCTGGCGGAGCGGGAGGGGCCCGGAGGAGCCAGGGGAGGGAGAATTCGCCAGGAAAGAGACTGGGACACCAACTCCTCTTTGGAACTTTCACTTCCCGCTGCTGTCTTGGGCTGGGGGCCGAGAGGGTAGGCGGGGGGTGGAGTGTCCGGAGAGGAGAGGGCCATTGTTGGGGGGTGCTGGCGGAGGAAGCGGAGGCTGTTGGGAACGGGTGCGCCTGACTGGGCATCAAGACTGTTTAGGGAGGTCGGAGTGTTTGCACTGCTCACCCAGAGATGGGCGTTCCCGGCAGGCATCTCTACTGCGAGGGAAAAGGAAGGGCAAGTGGGCACCAGGCCACAAGGCTTCTTCTAGTCCTAAGAACGGGCATTCCTGATTGGGTAGGGAGTGTGACTGGGAAGGGATGGGAACAAGGGAGGGCCCCCGTGAAAACCTTGGGATTGGCCAGAGGGAAGACAAGGAGGGGCTGCAAATTGGATAAGCTAAACTTTTTTTGGGGACTTATGGGTGAAATCTGTAAGTTGGGAAAGAAAACTCCTCCGTCGAATATCCTCCTTTAAATCCCAGCATGCAGTGCAGGAGCCCTTAAGTCACTGATAGCATTATGTGCGGGGGGTCGGTGGGTCTGAGGACACTAGTGACTCCAGCCTTGCTAGGGATTCCCTCAGCAATCTCAGGATGTTCTGGGACCCTGCAGGAGGCACTGAGGAAGAGCAGCAAACCAGCCGAGAGAGGACCCTGAGTGAATCCTTGGAGAGCCAGGTTGTTCAGGACAGCCCCCCAATTAGCCTAGCAGACATGCTTCAGGTGAGTCCCAGCCTGCTAATAAGATTTTCTCTTTTCTCACACTCCACATTATTAATCCACACTCCACATTTTTAATCATCTTGAGGGCGAAGTTTGGCTGTGCAGCCAGTAACAAGTCCATCCGGGTCCAGCTACTCTCCCTCAGCACCTGGCTACACTCAGCTCTTTCCCCTCTGCACACACACGTGTCTGTCTCAGCCCCAGCCTGTCTGTCCATGTACACTGGGAGAGTTCTGACACTAAGCCTCCTCCTTTCAACTCATGCTGTTCTCTTTTTCAGTGGGAGAGAGTTTGGAAAGGGACAGGGACAGATAGACAGATACACACTTTCTGAAGCTGAGTCAGAGGAAGGGCTGGGGCCTGTACTGGGTTCTTCATGATGCTTCCTCTCTGGGCAGGAAGCCGAGAAGGGGTGGCTCAGATACCTTCCTTGACCTCCCCACATAAGCCCCTAGAACAATGCCCCAGTCCAGGCAGGGTTTCCTGGACCCTCCCATGGGATCCCCCAACCAGTGACCTAATCATTGGTACGCTCCTGAGAGCCTGAGATTTTCTAGTTATAAAGGATAGAAGTTGTGGGCAGGGCTAGGGGAGGTGACATGCCTCTGGTGTCCACAGACTGGTTTACCTGAGGCCCTGAGGATTGAACTGGAGCTGGACAGTGAGAGTCATATCCTGGAGCTTCTACAGAATAGGTAAGGTGGCAGGCATGAATAACTACTGGGAGATGATTTGCATAACATTTATTATACACGGAGTACTAAGTACCTACACTCACGGGCTCCTTCACAACAATCCCATAAGGTAGATACTATTATGTAATTATTCTTATTTAACACTTATAGAAGTTAAAGCCCAGAGAAATCCAATAACTTGCCTGAGTTCATACTGTTATAGATGTCAAAAAATCATACTGGAACTCAGACAGGCAGGAGGAGACAACAGCTCAACCTTCAGACTCTGTGGCCTCAGAGGAACTGAGTAGTTAGTTTGGTGGCATTGCTTGGTCCCTAACATACCCATGTCCACCTCAGGCTCCAGCTTGTCACCCCAACACCCTGTGAAGTGGCTCAAATCCTGTCCTCTTTCTCACAGAGATCTAGTCCCTAGCCGCCCAACTCTGGTGTGGTACCAGCCTGATGGCACCCGAATGGTCAGTGAGGGGTACAGTCTGGTGAGTCAGGCCCTCCAGTGCTGTTTCAGGCCTGGGCAAAAGAGGGAAGGAAGAAGGGAGGATGGCAGCCCTGGAGGAAGTGGGAGGGTTCTGCCTGTCATAGCTGGCAAGCTGGACTCCAGGGTTGTCTGGTCTTTCTTCCCTGTGAGCTGGTGCTAACTAATGTGGCTTCCCTGCTATAGGAAAACTGCTGCTACCGAGGACAAGTGCAGGGCCACCCCAGCTCCTGGGTCTCCCTCTGTGCCTGCTCTGGGATCAGGTACTGTGGGTGGGTTTGATACCAGGGGAGAGCAGGCAGGGAGCGGAAATGCGCTCTGACTCCTTGTCTTTTTCCTTAGGGGGCTGATAGTCCTGTCCCCAGAGAGAAGCTATACTCTGGAGCTGGGACCTGGAGACCTTCAGCGTCCTCTCATTGCTTCTCGGGTCCAAGACCTCCTCTTGCCAGGCCACACCTGTGCCCCAAGCTGGCATGCCTTTGTGCCCACTCAGGCAGGACCAGACCTCCCTCTAGAACAGCACCACATTCACAGGGTGAGGAGACATGGAAGTAGCACTGGGCAGACTCAGAGCCCAGACCCCAGGGACTGGTAGCTGCTGCAGAAGGAGCTGTCCCAATGTTTCAGGCATGGTGTGAACACTGCCTCATTTGCTCTTCCTAGCAACCTGAGAAGGCAGGTGCAGCCTAAAGCTTAATTTAAAGGAAGAAATCCTAATTTACAAAGGTGGAGATTACACCGTAGTGTGAAAATTAAAGTGAATTGATATGGCAAATGCTTAGAACTGTGCCTGGGATAGTGTATGTGGCAATGTCACATTTATTTAGTTGTTTGGGGTTTTGTGTTTGTTTGTTTTTCTACTTCCTGAGTAACAGGATTAAAGGTCTGCACTACCATACCCACCCATAATAGGTTTTGGTTTGCTTTTGTTTGTTTGTGTTTGTTTTAAGATAGGGTCTCTCTATATAGCCCTGGTTGTCCTAGAACTTAACCAGGATGGCCTTGAACTCACAGAGATCCACCTGCCTCTGCCTGTGCTGGGATTAAAGGTGTGTGCCAATATGCCTGGCTTTAGTTAGTATTTTTAAAAATCCAAGGAAGCCAGGTTTGATGGTACAGAACTGTGTCCTAGCAGCTGTTTGGGAAGCAGAGGCAGGAGGATATCGAGTTCACTGCCAGCCTGAGCAGCACAGCAAAACACTGTCTCAAAACCCCAAAAGCTTGCTTTTGTTTTTGATGAGAAGCAGAATTTGGAGTGGGGAAATACAGTCCCATTATCAGCTTCATAATCTGTTCTTGGTCCACTATGGGCAGGTCTCTGAGCTCTCACGTTCCCCATGAGGTCTGCATCTTCTTAACTACTCTAAGTGGGTATGGACACAGCTTACCCAGCCCGAGGCCATGACCCTGAGGAGAATCTGTCTGACACATCTCACTTCTTGTCCACAGCTTAAGCGGGACGTAGTAACAGAGACTAAAATTGTTGAGCTGGTGATTGTGGCTGATAATTCAGAGGTGAGTGTGTTGATACCATAGCCCTCTCCCGCTCCCTGCCCCACCCCCACTTTCCTACCATAGTTCAAGATAACCCCACTTGGCCCCCAGGTCAGAAAGTACCCTGACTTCCAACAACTGCTGAACCGAACACTAGAAGTGGCTCTCCTGCTAGACACAGTGAGTAGGAGGCCCAGCGTTCTCTTTCTGCAGCCCTAACCCCAATGCTCCCTTACTGCGGCCCCGCCCCCTTTCTGAGCCATGGGCCCTTTCAGTTCTTCCAGCCCCTGAATGTCCGGGTAGCACTTGTGGGCCTAGAGGCATGGACCCAGCATGACCTGATAGAGATGAGCTCCAACCCAGCTGTCCTGCTAGCCAACTTCCTCCGCTGGCGCCAGACGGACTTGCTGCCTCGACTGCCCCATGATAGTGCCCAGCTGGTGACGTAAGGATCCTAAGCTCCGCTACAGGGCCTGATGCTGTCCTGTCAGGGCCAAGCGAGCATCCCTTCAATTCCCCTGAGGCTCTGATGATGGCTTTAGACTCTGATCTCTCACCTCTGACCCACAGTGTTACTTCCTTCTCTGGGCCCATGGTGGGCATGGCCATTCAGAATTCCATCTGTTCCCCTGAATTCTCGGGAGGTGTGAATATGGTAAGCTATCTGCCAGTCTGGTCTCCTCGTTTCCAGTTACACTTCTCCAGTATATGGGGCCTTTATTCACGTAACACTCTTCTCAAACTTGTCCAGTCTCAGAGCTGTGGGGAAAGAAAACAGAGTTTACTTGTCACTGAACTCGTTTGTGGCCAGTTCATCACAGAATACAGAGTTGTCACTTATGATACCTTTGCATTTCTAGGGGAAACGTAAGCCCCAAAGGCAGATGTGATGTCTGGGGGATATGTGGTGGGAGGTAGGGCAGAGTTGAGCTGGCACCCAGGCTTGGACCCTCCTACTTTAGTAGCAATTAAGGAAGAAGCAGTATCCAGGGGAACGGATGAGGAAGAAACGGGAATCGTTGGGGTAGGCTCTCCATCCCCATCGTGTTGAATCCAGGCTGAGGTTGGACCTGGGATATTTCCCTCCCCGATGATAGGACCACTCCACAAGCATCTTGGGAGTTGCCTCCTCGATTGCCCATGAGTTGGGCCACAGCCTGGGTCTAGACCATGATTCACCTGGGAACAGTTGTCCCTGTCCAGGTCCAGCCCCAGCCAAGAGCTGCATCATGGAGGCCTCCACAGAGTGAGTAACTGGGGTGGGGGTGGGGGATGGGCTGGTGGGATGCATGAGGGTAAGGTAAGGTACGAGAGCCTCTCTCGCCCAGCTCCCCACTCCACTCTCCTCAGTTTCCTCCCAGGTTTGAACTTCAGTAACTGCAGCCGACAGGCCCTGGAAAAAGCCCTCCTAGATGGAATGGGTAGCTGCCTCTTCGAACGGCTACCCAGCCTGGCCCCTATGTCCTCTTTGTGTGGAAATATGTTTGTGGACCCTGGAGAGCAGTGTGACTGTGGCTTCCCAGATGTGAGCCCCTGACCCCAAAGCCTTGCCTACTCCCATCTGTGCCCTCACCCTGATTATTCAGTCCTAAGTTTCCTGTGTAGCTTTCTGGCTCTGAGGGGCTGGTTCTCATTTACTCCATAGCTTTGACACCTGGGTTTGCTCTCTGGGTGGACCGGAGGGCTTGTATACTGGTCTTGTTCTGAGGCTCAGCTCCCTCTGTCTCCTTGCCTGCAGGAGTGCACTGATCCTTGCTGTGACTATTTTACCTGCCAACTGAGGCCAGGAGCACAGTGTGCATCTGATGGACCCTGTTGTCAAAACTGCAAGGTGGGCATAGACCTGAGACCAGCTCCTGCAGAGCTCACCTGCCAGGTGCCAGGGTCAAAGACTCATCTTGATCTCTGACCCTGAGCTCCTGGCTGACTCTGCCCAGCACCTACTTTGATGCTTACCACCCTCCACAGTTGCACCCAGCTGGTTGGCAGTGCCGCCCTCCCACAGACGATTGTGATTTGGCTGAGTTCTGCCCAGGAGATAGCTCTCAGTGCCCCCCTGACGTCAGGCTTGGGGACGGTGAGCCTTGTGCTAATGGGGAGGCTGTGTGTATGCAGGGGCGCTGTGCCTCCTATGCCCGGCAGTGCCAGTCGCTCTGGGGACCTGGGGCCCAGCCTGCTGCACCACTTTGCCTCCAAACAGCCAACACTCGGGGTAATCCCTTTGGGAGCTGTGGGCGCAGCCCCAGTGGTAGCTACGTGCCTTGTGCTCCTAGGTAAGTGGAGAAAATGGGCTTTTCCTGAGTTTGTGGGAACCTTGGTGCTGCTTCTACCAACCCTGCTTGCCTTTCTCCCTACCCCCAGAGATGCCATTTGTGGGCAATTACAGTGCCAGTGGAGTAGGAGCCATCCTCTGCTGGGCTCAGTCCAAGATTGGCTCTCGGAAATACTAGAAGCCAATGGGACACAGTTAAACTGCAGCTGGGTGAACCTGGACTTGGGCAATGATGTGGCCCAGCCTCTCCTGGCTCTACCTGGCACTGCCTGTGGCCCTGGCATGGTGAGTAGTGATTGAGACCAGGTAGGAAGGAACATCTGACCCATAGCAAGCTGTGCCCGGGAAGCCAGATTCTTCAGCTGGACTGTCTTGTTTTCCCACCCAGCTTCAGTTTCATGTCTGTAAAGGGGAGCCTCATAGCCTTGTATGCCCTGGTCCCTCCAAGGCTTTGAGAATGTGATCTTTGCTCTTCTCTATGGAGCAGGTGTGCATTGGCTATCGCTGCCAGCCCGTGGATCTCCTGGGAGCACAGGAATGTCGAAGCAAATGCCATGGCCATGGGGTGAGCTGGTATGGAAGAGATGAATGGGGAAAGGTGCCTGCTGAAGGAGAAAGTACAGACTCGGAAGCAGACATACCAGTTCCAGGCTTTGCCACCTCCTGGGATCTGTTATTAGCCTTCTTGAGGTGTTTCCTCTTCCAAGTGGACATAATAATGGTACCCATATCCTGGAGGGCATGAAAGTGGCTAACTAGTGACCAGCATATTAAAGGTATTAGCTTGCTGGCATTTCCCCTGGTATGGATAAAGACCCCCCCTCTCCAGGACTGTCTGTCTACCCATTACTCGCAGTTTAAGAAGCCTTAAGAAGCCTTGGGGGGAACAAGAATTCTTGAAAAGCCAGCAGTGGTGGCACATGCCTTTAGTCCTAGTACTTGGGAGGTAGAGGCAGGTGGATTTCCGAGTTTGAGGGCAGCTTGGTTTATAGAGCCAGTTCTTGGAAAGTCAGGGATATACAGATAAATCCTGTCTTGAAAAGCAAAAACAAAACAGAAAAGGAAAGCCATACACAGAGAAGTGATCCCATCTGACAGACGCCCTCATTGCTTGCTTTTTGTACCTCTAGGTCTGTGACAGCAGCAGGCACTGCCACTGTGAGGAGGGCTGGGCACCTCCTGACTGTATGACCCAGCTCAAAGGTAGCTGGTAGATGGGCCCAGGGCATTGGGAAGGGTGAAATAGCTCCGTCCATCTCCTTGGGGCCTTTCTCCTTGGTCCCTTCCTGACCCCTTTACTCTCTGTCCCTTGACTCTTTGGTTTCCGAGCACTTCGCCTGCTCCCTATCGCTGCTCCTCTCAGTAGAGTTCTTAGCCATACCCACCCTCAGTTTGGACCTCTCTCCATAGCAACCAGCTCCCTGACCACAGGCCTGCTCCTCAGCCTCCTGCTGTTATTGGTCCTCGTACTACTTGGTGCCAGCTACTGGCACCGTGCCCGCCTGCATCAGCGGCTCTGCCAGCTCAAGGGATCCAGCTGCCAATATAGGTATGAACTTCCTGTCCCTGCTGCCATTTCCTTCAATCAGGGACAGTTCTGGAGCCCTGATTCTAAAGGCCCCAAGCAGTCCTTGCCCCTTGTTTCTAAGTTCCAACTCTCAGACCCTGAGTTGTCTGACTACCATTCCTACATACCCACCTGCCATCTGTGTGTTTTCCTTAACTTCACCCCCAGATATTAGGGCCACTTCTCTCAGGACCCCAAGATAGAGGAAAGGTAACATCTTCCAGGATGATCAACCACACACAGCTACCCTCCAAGGGCCATAGGGTTAATTTCTCCCAGATCAGCAGGTGGGTGGCTAGTCCCACTTTTTCTTTGGCTTTCTTCCTACTCAGGGCAGCCCAGTCCGGTCCTCCTGAACGACCAGGACCTCCACAGAGGGCACAGCAGATGCCAGGCACTAAGGTAAGCCCTGGATGCCAGAGGAAAGAGTCCACATTACTTATCACCTACCTCGGGTCTTAGAGGTAGCACTGAGAGGTCAAGACTCAGAAAAGACTTGGAGTGCTCAGTCAATCCAAGGACTCAGGACCAGTAAGTAGCAGGCAGAGAAACAAGTACAGCAAGAGTGGATGAGCCAGTCACCCCCAGGAGGCTCTGCTGAGCTCTTCAGCTGGCCAACTCAGTGGCTTTGAGAGGTGGTTCTATCCATGCCCTTCACAGTGACCAGAGCCATGGGATAATGGGGCCTTGTGCAAAAGGACCTTCCGTGTGCTAAGATCTGATAAGGCCCAGGACATCATGTGTGAAAGGATGCCAAGTGCTCAGGGCCTAAGCCCTCTACCTTTAATGGCAAGAGGGTGTGTATGGAGTCAGCCTGCATGTCCCCCCATCACATGCCATTCCCCGCATGCAGCTCAGTGATCCCCCACTGTCTCTGGGGCCCTGCTGTCCTGTCTGAACACTAACCCCTTTCTGCCCACATCTGTCTGTTTCCTCCTGCCCACTCTGCCTGTCTGCACCTCCTGCCTTCTCAGCAAGCTAGTGTGGTCAGCTTTCCAGTGCCCCCCTCCAGGCCGCTGCCACCTAACCCCGTGCCCAAGAAACTCCAGGTAAATCTGGGCTGGGCCTTGCCCTGGCTCAGGACAGGTGGGAGGTGTGGTGCCCAATTGCAGTTCTCATCCCTGCTTCCCCCCAGTGGTGTTCTTCACTAGGAGACCAGGGTACCCCCCTCAGTCTTCAAAGTCCCAGAAGCAGCAAAGAGTGAGCCTCCCGCCATGGTCTCTACTACCACCTGGTGGTCAATTGTAGGACTGCAGCCATCCAGGGACTCCATGATTGATCTGCACTTTCCTTCCCAGAGGCTCCTGTCTATTGGCAAGCACCCAAAGCCCTCTGCGCATGCTCCCATTTTCCCTTGACCCCTCTGGCTGACTTTGCATGTTGACCCCTGGGTAGCGTCTGTATGCTCACTACCTTTGACCATGCTTTCAAAGCCACCGCTCCTCTCTTTGTTCAGGCTGAGCTGGCTGACCGATCCAATCCCCCCACTCGCCCTCTGCCCGCTGACCCTGTGGTGAGGCGCCCAAAGGTAACAGTAAGAGGGAGCAGGATATTGCCTCTCCTACCTAGAGCCATGGTGGCAATGGGCAATGGGAGATAGATGCCTCCCTCTGTGCCTGAAGGCATGTATCCCAGTGGCACCTTTGGTAGTGACAGGTTTGTTTGGAGACAAAGATGACCACTAGCACCGCTAAGATGACCACTAGCACCGCTCCTAGAAACCCTACGTTGTGGGTGAGAAACATGACATCCTTCCAAACTGACCTTCTCTCTCAATCTCAGGGGCCTACCAAACCCCCACCCCCAAGAAAGCCACTGCCTGCTAACCCACAGGGCCGGCCCCCACCAGGTGACCTGCCTGGCCCAGGAGATGGAAGCTTGCACCTGGTGGTACCTTCCAGGTAGGTAAAGAGGGTGTTGCTGAGGATAGGTGTCTTGCTGCCAGTGAGGCATCTAAGCGAGAGTTCTGACCCTTTTTTTTTCTTGGCTTTTCTAAATTCCAGGCCAGCTCCACCACCCCCAGGAGCATCTTCGCTCTACCTCTGACCTCTCAAGATTTGGCTGTCTCCTGCTCACTTCTAGGACTTAAAGAAGTGGAACCTCTGCCCGAATCTCCCCCCAAACACTAGAGAAGCAGGAGTATAGACAATTTGGTGTCCAGCCCTAAAGAACCACCTACCACCAAGCACCGCTAAGCAATACCTGGGGACCCACTAAAATAGCTTCAGCTGGGTGTTGGGAAGGGGCTGAGGCTGGAGCTGGAGTAGGTGGTGGAAGGACATGAACACTGTCTATCTCTGCTCTGTTGTAATAAACGTGAGGGGTCTTGGAATGTGTCTGCTCCTGGAAGCTGGGTAGTCCCTGCTGTTTGCAGGTCTGGCCACTAGGAGACGCTGCTGGGTCAGACCAGGGCCTGTCAGAGAGGATCACTTCCCAGAAAGGGTCAACAAGAATGTGTCACTTCGGGTGCCTATAGCTTGCTTCTGCCCAGTCTGGAACGGATGGCCTCTGATCTCCAAGTTCTCCCCGACAATGCTGCTCAGCCCCCACCACAGCTATAGACAAATGACCTAAGTCGTCAGACCTGCATCCCCACCCTCTGACCAGTGGCTGGGAAAATGGATCTAACTGGTGTTCTCAGAGCCCTGAGCCTGGGCGGAGCAGGGCAGCGGCTGCTTGGATTCCAAGGCTTCACACCTGCCTCCTCCACCTCCCTGCCCCCACCTGAAGGTTCCAGAACAAAGGTGCTTTGTGCTTTGTACTGAGTGCTACCACCTCATCATTTAGACCTCAGGACTGAGGCCTCCTGGGAAAGAGAAGGTGTGTGGGGATAAAAGGCAGGCTGTACCTCACAATGGTCACCCAGCATGATGCCTAAGGCTATAGAGGAAGGTCTGGGGTATCCCCAGAGCCACTTCAGTCCTTCCCCTTGCACCATCCTCTGCATGTGCAAAGCAAGCCTCCAAAAATATCTGGGGTTTCAGGTGCTGACCAGTGTGTGTGTGTGTGTGTGTGTGTGCGCGCGCGCGTGCATGCATGTGCACACGCACACTCCCTGTCCCCAATGGGATCTTGCTGTGTAGTTCAAGCTAACTAGAACGCTGGATTCTTCTGGGACATTCTCCCAGTGTTGAGACTATGGGTGTAGTTCATAGACCATCCAGCTCCAGCCTCTAGGACTTCAATGGGGTGTTCTACCTTGAACCAATGCAGACACAAAAGACAAGATCTAAACCAAACCAAACTAGCCCTCTTAAGTGGTGATGCAGGAGCGCATGGCTGTAATCCCAGCACTAGGGAGGATGGGGCAGGAGGATCATTGCCAGTCTGAGGCCAGCCTGGGCTACAATATAAGTTCCAGGCCAGCCAGAGTTTAGTGTTAAGACCCTGTTTTAAACAAAATAAAGCACAACATAGGATTTGAAAGACTGCCTTGGTAAAGTGCTTACCTGAGTTTGGATAACCAGCACCCGTGTAAAAAGCCCTTAGTGGTTTACTTCTGTAACCCCACCGTGGGTGGGTAGGGTGAGGTGGGGCTAGGAAACAGGAGGACCCCACCTACCTCAACCCCAAGTTTACAGGACTGCAAGCCGAGCCAATCAGCGAGCTCTGGGTTCAGTGAGAGACCCTGTCTCAAAAAATAAGGTGGACAAGGAATAGAAGCGAGACCTCCGCCTCATGACAACTCGCGCCGACACGTACACACATAGAAAACCAAAACCCTCAAACATTAATTCCTTAGTGGAGTATCCCCTATGCCACCCTTTCCCAGCACAGTGAGATAACAAAGGGAAGCTTTGGTTAACCTGGAGAGCACAGGAAGCACAAAGGGTTAACAAGAGTTGGCCCCGGGTGGAGAGGCGGAGACGAGTTTTCATTGGTGGAAAGTTACCCAGGGGTGTGGTCTAAGTCTCCACACCCCTCCTCCTTTCCGTACCCCCCACCCCCCTCCACTTTTGTACCTTTCTCGCCGGGACAGAGAAGTGGGCCGGGACCAGCCGGGCCATACCAGACTGGACCCCAGGGGCGATGCGGCTGCTGCCCCTGCTGCGGACTGTGCTCTGGGCCGCGCTGCTCGGCTCGCGCCTGCGGGGGTGCTCCAGCCTCCGCCACCCTATCTACTGGAACTCCACTAACCCCAGGTAGCACGGCCGAACGAGACGAGCGCCAAGCTGGGCCCGCGCGCTCCCAGGCTGTGCGCGTGCCCGCTGCTCGCCTTTTTGCAAGGCGCAGTCTGAGCCCTGCCCAGCCGCGCGATGGGGCTCCTTTGTTTGAGCCGGCGGGGGAGGGGCGAGGCGTGCCCGGGGTCCCCCCCGCCCGCACGTGTTGGGGGGCGGGCGGAGAACCCTAGTCCTGAGGGTGGTCTGTTGGAGTCTGAAAACAGAGAGCTGAGGGGGCCTGGGCCCGTATTCCGGGTCCCGCCCCCCTTTTCTAGGGAGCCCAAACCTCCGGCGGGCAGGAGCTGGGGTGGACCACTGAGAACCAGGGAGGGATCTTTACCCTAGTGAAAGAATTTGAGTTCCTCTCTGGTTCTGAGATCCTCTCGGGCCCTGATATCTCTGCTTACATCTTGATCTTATTTCTGTCCAATCCTGGCCCTGCCCTTCCAGCTGATTCACCTGTGGGCCAGTCATTTGACCTTGCTCACCTCGATTATGTCATCTACAAAATGGGCTAATAATACCCAGTACCCTGGGAAGCAAGCAGACTGACTGAGGTCAGGCTTGTGAAAAGAAGTGCAGCTGTACGAATTTAAATGCTTATTTCTTCCTCTCTGCTGAGCTGGCTGCCTTTGAACCTCGGTATTTTTTGTTGTTTGCATCCTGCTTCCCATTTCTCCCTGCCTCTCTGCCTTCCCCATCTGTTTTCCTTTCTGATTTTCTACTTCAGACAATCTGTGGCTCTGTTCATTTATTCACTAACATTTGATAAGCATATACTGTGTGTGGAGACCAGTGCTGAGCTGCTGGGCATTACCCAGTGAAACACTGCCTTGTGGGAGGCCACAGCCCCCCAGGAGGGCAGGCCTAAAGATAGTCATTCCAATCCCAATACTGAGTGACAAGAGCTATTGTCCTGGACTCTGGACTGACTTCTATCTCAGTTCCAGAACAGTGCCTCAGCCCCCGGCTCTTGAGTTTCTAGTTCATTCACCAAATCCACAAGTATTTACTGAGCTCTAGCTTCCCCGGGGGTGCTTTTCCACACCCAGTGTAATGAAGCATACAAAGACCCTATCTTCCCTCAGTTTGCCTGCTAGTGCTCTGAGCTAAGCCCAGGAATTCTTCTAATCAAGAGTTCCTGCAGCAGGTGGTTCTTGGCCACCCACTGAAGGGTGTTTAGAGGCCTTCTCTAAACCATGCTTTGTTGTGTGCATGCATGTGTTGGAGACAGGACATTCAGTATTTGGTGCTGTGGGGGTGGCCTGTCCCAGCCCTTCTCACTTGTACTGACTACCCAGGCTGCTTCTGAGAGGTGAGGAAGAGGATCTTGATTGTGTGGAGGGAGGGACTGTCTTTATAATCGGCATTTACTTGTCTGGTCAAGAAAGGAAGCTGGACTGTATGTGGTGCACATGCCTGTAAATCCCAGTCTTTGGAAGGCCAAGGTCACAGGTGGGGCTCATAGTCTCTGGGAATTCCACCTCCAGAGGAGTCTTCATCAACGCCTGCATTCATGCACACACACTCTCATGCATAGCTAAAAAAAAAGATAAAATGATTGAAGACTGAGGTAAAACAGGAGGATCATGAGTTCAAGGCCAGCCTGGGCTATATAGTGAGATCCCTAAAGACCCTTACAGCTCCCACTTCATCTCGATAACTAGTCTGTGGGCATATATCTGTTCCCTGCCTCAGCCTCCTGACAACATCCATTCTCTTAGCATTTACCAAGCACAGATGGTAGGCCAGGCCCCAATGGGAGGGGAGGGAGCAACGGGCTGCAGGGAAGGTGTCCCTAAAGATAGTGTATGGTGATAGTCTCCTCACCAATAAGCAAGCCTTGTGGGCTGGGCCCCGAAGCCTCTACCCTCACTAACACTGATATCATGGGCACATTTATTGCTTCTACAGTCTCTCAAGGAAGTATTCAGTCTGGGAATTGGCACAGGCATGTAAGCTCAGCTATTTGGAAGGCTAGGGCAAGTAGATAGGTTCAAGGCCTGCCTAATCTACAGAGTGAGTGCATGGGCAGCCTGGGCAATTTGGCAACATCCTGTTTCCAAAGAAAAAGTAAAAAGGCTAGTTATAGCTCAGTAATAGAGCATTTGGTTCAATCCCAGCTACCAAAAAAGGGGGACATTTTTTGAAAAGGGGTGGATCATTTTTAGAAACTCATGCCTTCCTGAGCTATCTCATCTCTAGTGGATGTGGCAGAGGTGAACTCAGACCACACATGTGTCCCAGTGGTCCTATCTACAACCTGTCAGCCCACACTTGCTTGTACCCACAGGTTGCTTCGAGGAGATGCCGTGGTGGAGCTGGGCCTCAACGATTACCTAGACATCTTCTGCCCACATTATGAAAGCCCAGGGCCCCCAGAGGGCCCTGAAACCTTTGCATTATATATGGTGGACTGGTCAGGCTATGAGGCCTGCACAGCAGAGGGACCAAATGCCTTCCAGCGCTGGAAATGCTCACTACCTTTTGCCCCTTTTGGCCCTGTTCGATTCTCAGAAAAGATTCAACGTTTCACACCCTTCTCGCTGGGCTTTGAGTTCTTGCCTGGAGAGACTTACTACTACATCTGTGAGTGAGCAGTTCATACTGCATGCCTCATGGGGAAAGATGGGAGAAGAATGGGGCTCTTTCCTTTGTGTCAGAGACCGCTAAAGTAAGGAGGAAGGAAAGGCTGTGAGGAAGGGGGCTGTGGCTCCTAATGCTTAGAGGGGTGAGCCCGGGGCGAGGTCAGGGAACAGTTCAACTGAGTCTGTGCAGAGAAGGGAATATGGAAGCCAGGAAGGACTAGGGAGATGCTGAAAGCCGTGGATGGGGTACCTGGTGTGCCTCCCAAAGGAAGAGGGACTGATATAACCTAATACCAGGGAATGGTTTTCTGCACTAACTTCTTCCTCCCAATTTCCTACAGCGGTGCCAACTCCGGAGAGTCCTGGCCGATGCCTGAGACTCCAGGTGTCTGTCTGCTGCAAGGAGAGCAGTAAGTGAGCCAGAGTCTCCTAGGCAGCCCTTCTAGCGGGTCTGGGAAGGAGAAAAAGACTGGGGAGGAAACAGGAACATCAGACCTATGGGGTCCAGACAGAGCTTCAGGCTTCAGACCTTCTCCCATAAGTCATCCCTGTGGGAGCATCCACCACACCTTTTTTAAAGCTGGGCACAGAGAACAGGGTGTCCAAGAGGCAAGGCCCTTTAAAATCTTAATTGGGCTTGAAGACTACTGACTAGGAAGACTTGGAAGTTAGGGTTTGGGAAGGCAATGACTGCTTTGGGAGACCCTAGAAAGTGGGAAAGGCTGGAATCAAGCTGCTGAGGAAGCGGGCAGACCCAGCAGTTTCTCCTCTCCTTTACAGGGTCGGAGTCAGCTCATCCTGTTGGGAGCCCTGGAGAAAGTGGTACATCTGGGTGGCGGGGAGGACATGCACCCAGCCCCCTGTCTCTCTTGCTGCTGCTGCTGCTCCCAATACTCCGTCTCCTGCGAGTTCTGTGAGCCAAGTACACCTTCCCAGTCACCCCAAGGAACCAGAGCCCTTCCTAAGATCCTCTGTTGAAGAGGTTCCTACCACTGTACAGGTGATGCCAAGCCAGGCAGACATGATGAAGCTTTGATGTGCAAAGTCGGAGGATCTGAGGTGACCCTTGTAGGTGACTGCCCCCTCACCACAGGCTGAAGAGGAACTGCAAGGGAGCTGCAGACAGTCCAGGGCACCCAGGAGCATAGCTGCTTTGATGGTCTTGTCTCTTCCCCCTGGAAAACTGGGATTTCAGGGGATCAAATCCTTGAGACACTGGGAGCCAAAGCCAAAGACCTGGGAACAGGTGGGTTCCTGGCCAAGAGCAAAGGAGAAGCCATTGGCATCTGTGCCCTCTAGGCCTCTTCCCAGGAGCAATTGTTGCCCCTTCCAGGGGGCCACTCACTTGTCTTCTGTGAAGACGGACTTGCCATGAGGTTGAATTTCATGCTGGTTTGTATTTTTTATAAAGTGTTTGGACCAAACCTTCAATAAATCACCCGTTCTAGTGGGGCATGGTGGCTCACACCTGTAATCCCAGCACTGGGGTTAGGGGTGGGGACAGTGAGCAGTCTAGGTATGGGAGACCCTGTCTCAAAAAAAAAAAAAAAAAAAATTTTAAAAACAACCTTAGAGACCAATGAGAAGGCTCAGCAGGTAAGTGCTTACCATGAAGCCTTGACCATTTGAAGTCAGTCCTTGGAAACCACATGATGAAAAGAGAAAGCACACTCTTAAAAGTTGTCCTTTGAACATGCCACATGGCATGTCAATGAATATCACACATACACACACACACACACACACACACACACACGAACACACACAAACAATAAACTTGGGTTAAAAACCACCCATCTTTGTGTGGCCCTCCCTTGTGGCTTCTTCCCTGACACCTGAACTCCCTGGAGTCTCTGCTTGGCTTGGCTTGGCCTGACCTCCATGCCAGCTGTGCCCAGGCCATCCATGCCAGGCATCAGTGGGCACCCTTCTGGGCAGTTTGGGATAGGTGCCAGCAGCAGCTGTGGTGCTTGGCACCCTCTCCCACCTCCCCAGCCATCTTCCTGTGCTAGGTGGCAGATGCTGTCGACAATCCACTCTGGCAGTGCCTACTCCGGGTACTAGGATAAAACACAGGGGAAACAGAAAAGCACCTGGGTTTCAGAATACGAGAGTCTTAGCTTCGCGCCCCCCCCCCCCCAAGGGCACTCTAGGCGGTGCCTGGCCTAGAACTGGGAAGGTGGGGTCAGATCAAAGCCTTCTTCCCCAGCGGCCTCTTTGTTCTGAGCTTTTATAAGGAGAAGGGGGTGGGGCTCAGGAGGGAGGGCTCCTTCACTCTTAGTCCGATACTGCTTCTTCTCTCAGATAAGACTAACACCCCCTAACCCTACCAGGTCCATCTTTCTTAACCGTGCTTAGGTAGAAGCAGGGGAGTGAGCACCCCTTCCCCTGTAACTGCTTCGTCCTCCCTGATGCCCCGCAGGCTCCTCTGGCTAGGAGCCCGCCTGCCTGGCATGGAGCCAGCGATCGATAGGTGGATGTTGTGCTGATTAGTCCGACCCGGCTGCGGCAGCGAGAGGCAGCGTGTGAACATTATGGGGTGGGGGTTTGAGGAGCAGGCACTAGGATGCTGGGGGATTGTGAAGCCTTCCCCCATCTTACACACCCAGGTCAGACCAGTTCCTCTCTCTAAGAGAATGGAACCGTCTACCACGACTTTGGCTCTCATAGTTCGTGATAATTCTGTGGCTCTAGCTAAGGCCCAGGGTTAAGGACCGTGGCTGCAGGCAGAATAGATTTTTAGTTAATAATCCCTTTATTTGAGGCCACTTTCAGAAAATGTCGTGTTATCAAGTGTATGTGTTAGGGTCCTGACCCTAAACTTTGATCTTTATCAATTAAAAGATGTGTGAGGAAGGGAAGGCGACTAAGAACTGTAGGAGGAGCTGTGGGCTGAGTCTTTTGGTCCAGCGTTGGAGTTGTCGCTGCCATCTTCCAGGAGGGCGTCTCTGTTGCCATGGAAACCAAAGATACAGTTACCTCGGTCCCTCAAAAGAGAAATCATAAGCAAAGCAAGCCTAGGGCAACCGTTTAGCGACCCCTGCTCTGGATTCAGAAATACGGGGTCTCACCCAGCTCCCCGTGGCCTGATACACCTCTCTGTGGACCCAGAAGGAGCACTGGCAGGCAGCATCAATCCCATGAGCAAAAGAGACCGGGAACCTAGTTGACTTTTCTCGAGTTCAGACGCATGGCCTCAGTTTCAGACTGCGCTTAACACAGATTCGCGTATTTGCAGACTGACAGCCCAGGTCTCTGCAGGTGCAAGGGCGGATACTGGGGTGGGCACAGGAGCCAGACTTAGGTAGTTGCAAACTAGTGCGCCCTCAGACTGTAGGCCTTCAGGCCAAGCCATCCCCCTCTTTTTCTGTTCCCTTCCTCACAGTGTGGACCCTGCACCTATGGCAGTTGCGGGCCCAGATACTGATAGAAAGCTCTGATGGAGTCTGCCCTTAGGCTGAAGGCTCTGGGCGGCCCTCCCATACTTGGCCCTACTCATGAGAAGTCTTCACGGCGTGTTCAGAGGCACAGTTCCAAGAGGTTAGGCAGGACTGCAAGTTTTGGGGCGTCGCCGGTCTCCCCTAAATTCAGCTGCGCTAGACGGCTAAGGGTGGGGCCCTCAATTTACTAAGCCAACCCTAGTCTCCTCGGTACAGATGCGAAAAACGTAACCTCTCCCTGCCTCCCTGGTTTGAGTCTCTTGCCTAGATTCTGTTCCACACTTACCACGTTACAAATTGCCCTTCACATTCCGAAGCTGTTTTTCTCTGTGACCGCCCTCCCTTTTCTTCTTGCTTTTTCATAATCTCTTCCTCCATTCATTCATCCAGTGCTCTGTGAGTTTGGCTGCCATTCTTTTAGCTACACTAGCTGGGGTCGTCGGGGGATCCCCAACAGTGACGCAGTTGAAAACTGTGGACGCTGGCTTCCAAACAGCCAATAGAATTCCGGAACCAGGGGCATGAGGTCATCAGTGGCGATCTGCATTGGTTCAGACCTGGGAAAGAAGGTCCCCATAGCAACTGAAGGTGCGTCCAAGCATAACCTTGAGAGTGGTCATTGCTCCAGCTGCTGGGCTCTGTCTACTGTAGCAGCTTTAAGAAAGTAATGGGATGAGGAAGTTGGAGAGGAGCTCAACGTTCTAGGTTCTGTAGCCTTCACCCAACTAAGCTCTTGTCTTACTTAAGATTCTTTTTCTCACTCAGAGCAAAGGTCAGAATCACCTCAGAAAGTTGAGGTAGGGGTTATTTGCAACAGCCGTGGTGCCTTGGGTGCAGAGCTACTGCCATGGGGAATGTCAATTCTGAGATCTGTGTGTTCATCTGCATATCGTCTGCATCTCATTTGCATTCTGTTCATTTAAGGTCAAATTGGGCAGACATCTCCACCTCCCTATCTCTGTCACTTGTCTGTATCTGCAATCTATTCCTTGGTGGCTCTGTACTCCTCCACTGTCCAATCCCATGATCCCCACCCCTCCCACTCTCCAAAATCTCCTGGGGGTAGGAAGTGGCAGAGACTAGCTAAAGGAGAAAGAATAAGAAGTCTGCCTTGCTTCTAGATGTTGGTGACAGATGGGGAGTGCTGGTCTATACTGCCTGGAGACAAAATTGGCAAAGCTAGTGGTGGGGGGAGGTGTCCCTGCTGGGTTGAAGGTCTCCAGGGCCAAATCACCCACATGCCTGGTGAGATGCTGGGACTGGGGATGCTGGGTTCCAGCAAAGAGCAGGCTTGTCCACCTGTCTGGTGCCAGGGCAGCTTCCTTCCCCCCAATTAAACACTAATGAGGTGTCATTTAACCCTTACCTTGCCTACTAGCTATCATGTATATGGAGCTCAAATTTATGGTCTCACACTGATTAAAAAAAAAAAAAGAGGAAAAGAAAGCCTCTGAGGAAACCCAGACAGTGAGGCCAGGACATCCGGACACAAGAAAGGAGGGGAAGATACATGAGGGCTGTGTACAGAATATTCTCTGTGGACTCTCAAGAGATTCTAGGAAAGAGTGGCACTGTCCAAATGCACCCACCACCCCCATAGATTTACAATTATCTATTAAACACCTCTGCTAACTAAATACCAGACTGCATGTTGGATGCTGAGGACCCACACTGGCATGAGACAACACTCCTTCCCTTAAGAAATCTACAGAGACAAGTCAGGCTGAGTTTGAGGCCAGCCTGGTCTACAGAGTAACTTCCAGGATACCCAGGGGTACACAGAGAAACTATGTCAATAAATAAATAAATAGAAAGAGAGAGAAAGAAATCTTTAGAGACAGACCGGCCAGACCAGTCATTAAATAAGTGTAATGCCAAATGTGAGCATTAATACAGAGCTACATTCAAATGATTGGGACACACGGGAGAATGGACTCTAAGAAAAGACTTTGGTTGAGAAGATCACAATTTATGCCAGGGAGATGTGTACATTACAATTAATGAGTTTCTGTGTTTCGACATAGTAAAGGTCTGTTCTCTCTTTCTCTCTCTCTCTCTCTCTCTCATACATTCATGTAGAGGTAACATACTGTGAAGGCATGTACCAACAGTCCTTAAAGTGCATCTCAACATGGATCTCTGTATCTCAGTCTCTTCTTGTGAACACATACTGTGGTTTTATTACAGATCAATGTTTGCTGTGAAGCTCTTGTGCAGATTGGCCTGAACCTGCCCAGCCTGGGGAGAGAAGTGGAGAACTGATGTTGGCTCCATGGGAAAGGTGGGCAGACATTACCTTCACATCAGAGGGCAGAAATGTAACTCCAAAAGCAGCAGCAGTCTGGTCAAGGAAGACAAAGGGCTGGGCTCCAGGCTGTAGGGTACTCCTAGGCATGGTGGACCATTCTGCCTCTAACTCCCCAAATGACATGGGTGTTATATCCACCAGTCTCCACCAGGAGCCCAAGTCCCCTCCCCCACTTCTTCTATATAAAAGAACAGACCAGCTCAGACCTGTCTGCTGGCTCTCTCCCTGGGGAGCTGATCCTTTCCAGGGGACAGGAAAGGGCTGGGGAAGGGCTTGCTGAGAGGTTGCCAGGTACTCCACCCTGACTCTACAGCCTGGATTTCTCCCCACCCACTCTGGTCTTTGCCCAGGCATAAACTCCACTTCGAGGGATGCCCTGATTGTTGGACAGAGGGTGGGGGCCAGAGTTCTGACAATGAAGATGGGGTCTAGGTTGTGATACCCAGCTCAAAGACCTCCGCACCAGGTCTTCCTGTCTCCTCATAACCACTTCCCAGAAGTCAAAACTTTGGTGAGCATCAGATCCAGCAACAATCTGACATTAAGAAGCAGCTGCGGTGTCTGAGAAGTTAAAGAGGGCCTTCTCCCACAGTCTGAAGAAGGGATATTTCTTATTTATTTACTTAGATACTACCCTTGGATTCACAGAGATCTACTCGCCTCTGCCTTCTGAATGCTGGGATCAAAGTTGTGCACCACCACACTGAGCTAAGCCTTTTTTTTTTAAAATATGACTCTCTTTTCCGTCAATCTATTTAATCTTTTCCTACTCTCTAAGCCCCAGGTCACATTTCTCTCTGTGATGGTTGTCAGGGAAGCTTTAAAATGAAGGAAAAGAGTGGAAACGGATTCTGGGCTGGTCTAGGTGGGCAGAGCAAGGAGGTAACCTCTTTTTTTGTTTGTTTGTTTTTTTGTTATTTTGCTTTTTTCGAGACAAGTTTTCTCTGTGTAGCCTGGCTGTCCTGGAACTCACTCTGTGGACCAGGCTGGCCTCGAACTCAGAAATCCACCTGCCTCTGCCTCCCGAGTGCTGGGATTAAAGGCATGTGCCACCACTGCCCGGCTTAGAGGTAACCTCTTAATAAGGATTCTGATGAGCCTCCATTAATCAAGCATCTCTTGAGCCCTAAGGACTGGACTAAGTGCTTCCCAGAGTATGGATCTTGATCTTTGTAACAGCAACTTCTCAAGTAAGGGAAGGTATGATTAGCCCCACCAGAGAGATGAGAAAAGCAGACTCGGAGAAGATAAGTGACAGGCAAGCCACTAGGTTCATGCTAACATTGTATGGGTCCTCCTTTCCAATCTTTCTTCAAGTACCACCAAAGGTACATACACCCCTAATGTCATATCCCAGAGATGCCACCTTCTACAGCTTTCTGGCTTCCTTGGCCCAGCAGAGGAATCAGGGCATGGGTAGGAGTTGACGTCATTACACTTTGACCCCACCATCCAAGCCCTGAATCCTAATTTCCTATATCCAAGACAAGGGGCACTACGTCCTCTGCAGACATTTCTATTGTCTCATTCCATATGTGTCTCCACGTCACCTCAGGTAGTTCAGCATACCACAGGGCCCTGTGGACACACAGGCTCAGAAGTCAGAAGAATGCAGCACCTGGCCCCACCCCGTAGTACCCAGGTGTCTGGTACTCACAGAGCAGAACACCCGTGACCCTGAGAAAGGTGCAGAGCCTGTGAATATTTCATGTCAGGAGCAGGCGGCTGCCGCTCCTGCTCACATCATGCCCAAGCTTCCCTCTCACAGGCTCCTTGTTTATTTGTTTAATGAATTATTTATCCAGCCCCCTCCCCTTGCAGTCATCCCCTCCCCCAGGCCCTAGCCTCCATGATTTATTGAACTAAGCTCAGCTCTGTGGTTGCTACTCCATGTCCTGGGAGCTGCCTTGGGCTACACAGCCTGTGTGCTCCCTGTGCCCCAGACCTGCTCAGATTCCTGATTCTTGGCCCCCAGGGGTGGGGAGAATATAGTACCACGTCAGTACCACCTAGGGAGGTCATGGCACCCAGTCCCCGGGCCAGTGGGGCCTGAGGCACAGAGGACCAGCCCCGTGGAGAGAACTCCAGATCACAGACAGCAGATTAGAGTCAGGCCTAATGCTTCAGAGTTTCACACTTAAGTCTGTGACCTACTTGACCTACTGTGGGAGATGAAACCAGGAAATGATTTTATTAGTAGCAGGCAGCTTGATCATTATTATTATTTTGAAACAGAGTCTCATTTAGCCTAGGTTGGCCTCCAACTCATTTTGTAGCTGAAGATGATCTTGAACTTTTGAAACTTCTTGCCTCTACCTCCAAAGCTCTGGGAATATAGGCACCACTATACCTCACTTGTTTTTAAAAATGTAGGCTGCATGGTGGTGCTTGCCTTTAATCCCAGCATTTAGGGGCAGAGGCAGGTGGATCCCTATGAGTTTGAAGCTAGCTTGATCTACAGAGCAAGTTCCAGGACATCCAAGGCTACAGAGAGAGACCCTTTCTTGAAACAACAAGCAAACAAACAAACAAAAAGACTAGGTATGTGGTACACAACTTTAAACCTAGCAGCCAGGAGGGTGAGGCAAATGGATCTCTGTGAGTTCAAAGCCAGCCTGATCTACATAGGGAGTTCTAGGACAGTCAGGACTACATAGTGAGACTCTGTCTCAAACAAATAAACAAACAAACAAACAAACCCCTTATTTTATACTTGTAAGTGTATGGGTGTTTTCCTGCATGTATGCCTATGCACCATGTGTGTGCCAAGTGCCTACAGAGGCTAGAAGAGGGGGTCGGATCCCATGGGACTGGGATTACAGGTGGTTGTAAGCTGCCATATGGGTGCTGGGACTCAAACCCAGGTTCGTTGCAAGGGTAAAAAGTGTTCTTACCTACTGAGCCATCTCTTAAGCTCCCAAGTACACTTTTAAAGAATGAAACAAAAGACAACCAGAAGCACATGTCCTCTGCAGCAATGGTCAGTATTGCTTTGTGGAACTTCAGGCCTGTGTCCCATGTTACAGCCAACAGTTCTGTAGATGTGTGTGCACATGCATGCTGGCTGGCAACACCAGCCAGATAACCTATTCCTACTGTGTGTCAGTCAAGAGTGACTAGAGTCACAGATATAGACAAAGGCCTACTCCCCACTGATAGAGGATTTCCCTGCCTCACATCAGGTCCTAGGCATAAAGAGCAGTTCACAGAGAGACAGAGTCCTCCAAGAATCCCAGTTCTAGCCAGGCATGGTGGCACACACCTTTAATCCCAGCACTGGAGACAGAGGCAAGTATTTGTGGCTAACCTGGTCTAAATAATGAGTTCCAGGACAGCCAACAATACATAGAGAGTCCCTGTCTCAAATAAGTAAATTAGTAAATAAATACATAAACTAACAAACATATACTCCCTATCCCCTTAAGGTGTTTGAACAGCGCTGTAGCTGGAGGTGTACATACTGCATGTTCTGTACACAGAACCGCCACATACCCTTGTGAAGTCTGTACTTGGTACAAACACCGTCACAACACAGGGCAAGAAGAAGCTGGCATTAGCTTACAATTCCTTACCAAGATGGAGAGAGGCATAAGCCCCCTGCCCACTAAAGGAAACTGCACCTTTGCTTTTGTACCAAGCACCACTCACCAAGAGACAGAATCTTCATACAGGGGCCCAAATCAGTCAGCCAACACTTCCATGGTAGAAGCTGGATCCTAGAGGATCAGATCCCACAGACACAGACCCCACAGAGTGTTGAAAGTCAGATTTTGGCCAGAGAAAATAAAGATGGTCTTAAACCCAGGGTTAAACAAAGTGGGTCCAAGGGAAACAGCTCCTCTTTTTAAAATTATTTATATTTATGTGTAGACCCCCTTGTGTGTGAGAGTGAGAGAGAGAGAGAGAAAGAGAGAGAGAGAGCACATGTGAGTATATGAGTACAGGCACCTCTTGAGGTAAGATCCACTGGAGCAGGAGTTACAGGCAGTTGTGAACCATCTGGTGTGGATCCTGGGAATTGAACTTGGGTCCTCTAGAAGAACAGCAAATACTCTAACCTGTAAGCCACCTCTCCTGTTATGAAGCTCTATGTATGATCATTGGACAGAGAGGGTAGAGTACTACATTCTAAAGAAAAATGTCTGGGCTCTAGAGTATGGGGCCCAAATCACACAGATCTTTAAATAAAAGCCAGGTTTTATTATTTGTTTATTTTCCAGTAATGGGATTGAGCCTAGGATCTCATATAAATGTTCCACCAATAAGTACTTTCCCAGTTTGGAGCCCAGATTCTAGAAACAGGAACCTAAGGTTTCGAAAAAATGGAATTCAAAGTTCTGGGCCAATCCAGCATCCTGCACTCACTATGCTTATGGACGGGCTCCCTGGTTACTCCACCTTACGGAGGGAAGCTTACTTCTTTAAAGCAAAGGTATGGCTTGGAGGGGTTGAGGCTGGGGCTGGAACTTGTGCCTACTCCCCAGAGTAGGCAGTTAACATTATTTGGGTGAAACAAATCTCTTTGGGAATGAAGAGAGCTGTTTGCAAAGTCCCTCATTCTCATCTCAAAGGGCCTCATTTATTTTCTGGCTCCCACAAAGAGAGAAGATATCTCCCCGGAGGGGAGAGGTACCCCAAGAGGACAGGACCCACTCTTGCCTAGCAGCAGGGGAGCATGGTACCTACTGTGCATGCAATGCCCTTCCCCCAAACACAATACCCAAGGCGGGTGTGTGGTCAGGGCCTTGTACTGCCAAAGGCAAACCAATGGAGGGTGCTGCTATCTGTCCTGCCTCTAGTGCTGTGGGTTCTAAGAACCCAGTCAGGCCCGGTTCTTCTTTGCCTTTTACTCTGGGCTTCTGTGAAAGAGACAAGTTAAGGGGTGAATGCCTATTAGATCTGTATTCTGGGTCTCTCACAAAGAGGATGTAGGTCAATAACTTGGGAGAAGATGTGTGTGTGTGTGTGTGTGTGTGTGTGTGAAGAGTCCATGGTTCCTGCTTCTGGGTATGTATACCTTTTTTTCCCTCCCTTCACAGTGTGCATGTCATCTTTGTGCCTATTTGTCCCTAGGAAGACAACTGCTGTGACAAGTGCTGGAATATAAGGTGCCCTCTGTCCTTAGAGAAAGCATCTATGGAAACAGGAATGAGCATGCCTAAGGACATCACTGAGGGAATCAGAAGCAGTGAGGGGCCCTTTGTGGCTTGCCAAGAAGACTACTCCATTCCTGCTTGGCTCTAACTGGCTCCTGCCTTGACAACTCACCACCACCTTTGCCCTGGATTACCATAAAAGGCATTTTTTCTTTTTCTTTTTAAGACAGGGTCTCATAGCCAGGCAGTGGTGGCGCACGCCTTTAATCCCAGCACTTGGGAGGCAGAGGCAGGTGGATTTCTGAGTTTGAGGCCAGCCTGGTCTACAGAGTGAGTTCCAGGACTGCCAGGGCTACACAGAGAAACCCTGTCTCAAACCCCACCCCACCCCACCCCCCAAAAAAAGACAAGGTCTCACTATGTAGCCCCTCCTGGCCTGGAACTTGTTACACAGACCTATGCAGGTGCCCTGGAACTGCCTGCCTCTGCTTCTAGAATGCCAGGATTAAAGGAGTGTAGCTAACACATGTGCCCAGCCCCCGAAAGGTGACACTCTTTGGGCTGAGCTACTCTTTATTTGGCTTCAGGAAAACAAGCCTTCGTGTTCAGCTGAGGGCCTTCAAGCAGCCAGCTGTTAGATCCTGGTGTCACCTGAGGGGTCCCACCTTATGTCCATTTAACTCCTTGCACACATGGAAAGGGGGTGGAGGAGTAGAGGCCCAACTTCGTTCACATATAGGTCTACTCCTGCTTATTCCAGACATAGATCTTCACTCCTCCACACTCCCACATTCCACAGAGAAAGGTGTGGACCTACACAAGATGTATGTCCAGGTCTTGGCCTCCAAATCCTTCTGTGAACTCCAACCTGGGGGAGTTAAAGACGCAAGCCGCTGCAGCAAATCACCTAGGAGAGAGGAGAGACGCGCTGTTCCTAAAGGGGCTACACAGTATGGGTTGCCCACGCGCGGCGCGCTCTGGGCTCAAGTGGGGCGGAGCCCCGCGTGAGCGCGCCAGGGGCGGGGCTTCGGGGGCGCGCCCAGAAGGGCGGAGGGAAGGATTGTGGGCGTGACTAAGGTTGGAGGCTGGCAGCGGCGGCAGCAAGGAGCTGGGAAGCTGAGAAGCCGGGAGCGCGGGGCTCAGTCGGGGGGCGGCGGCGGCGGCGGCTCCGGGGATGGCGGCGGCTCCGCTGCTGCTGCTGCTGCTGCTCGTGCCCGTGCCGCTGCTGCCGCTGCTGGCCCAGGGGCCTGGGGGCGCTCTGGGAAACCGGCATGCGGTATACTGGAACAGCTCCAACCAGCAGTGAGTCGGGGACCTGGAGAACCCGTGCGTCCCGCGTCAGTGATGGGGGAGCTGGTGGGCCTGAGAAGTCCTAGGGGAACCTGGCGGCAGTCCTGGGAGACAGGCTTGGTGCGGAGAGGCAAGGGAGAGGGGACGCACTACGTGGGCGTCTATGAAACTCGGGGGTGTCTGAGAGAAGCTGTTGGGGCATAGTAAAGAGCGCTCTGGCTGCGCGGAGGAGGCTGTTGGGGGTCCCTAACCCCATCTTGGTTTCTCTGCACACTCGCCTCTGGAATAGTGTTCTCTGTCCCGTAGTCTCCCCCACCATCCACGCTCTTTTTGGCTAGGTTGAAGTCTGTGAGTACCGGTGTGCTGGGGATAGGCCGCTGCATTTGGGAGCTGAAGGATGACCTGTTTTCAGCCTATAAATGTTGATGGGGTTCTGCTTAGGACTCTTGGTTTTAAAAGTGGGGGTTCGGCATTAAGGCAGGAACTCCGATTCGCCACCTCCTAAGAAGGAAGGGGAAGGTTTGCTCTGGTTGTGTGAATAAGCCTTGCTAGGGTGAGCCGGGGCAGGGTCGCGAAGTTGGGGGGCCCTGGGAACGCAGGGTACTGGTGAGAAGGAAGAAGGCAGAGATGTCGGCATGTCACACACACACACACACACACACACACACACACACACACTGAGGCTAGGGACGGCGTATGGCACTGAGTGTGAACGGGCGTGCGCGGCTGTCAGTGTGCGTGTGTCTGTGTGTGATTTGTGTGTCTGCGTCGGCGACCGTCTAGGGGTGGGAGCGGGCGGCGGGTCGGGGAGGGGGCTGCGGTTGGTGTCCGCGTGGCCAGTCTTGTCTGGGCTGGGGTGGCTCTTGGCGCCGCCGCGGTCTGGGCGGGTGTCAGGGCGGCCGTGTGGTTTCCTCCGGTGTGTGGCGCGGCGGCCCGGTGCCGGCTGCCGGACCGGGCCATCATTCTGCACAGTCCTTGCTGCCCTTGTCTTTTCCCTGCCGAGCTGTCGTGTGTATCACTCTGGCCACCTCAGTGTATTGGTAGGGGGATCCCTGGGGACACGGGGATCACTGTCACACCTGCCCGGGCGGTGGCGGCAGCTTTGCTTCTGACTCTCCGGCCTTGGGGGCCGACTAGGGAACAAATGGTGAGACCCCAGGGGAGGGGACCTGAAGGGCCTCGACCACGACCCTCAACCTTCCGGGGGAGGGGCTCCTGCTTGCTGCTCTGCTCTTTGTTGTTTGGGGCTCTGCGCCTCCCCCTCTTTCTCCTCGCGCCCAGAGTGTCAGACTGGGGGTGGGGATGAGCTAATGACGCCCCCCTTTCGCTTCCCATGGAAACCTCGGGGGTGGGGTTGCAGCTCCTCCCCCCCGGAGCGGGACTCCATCCTCCCCGGGGGGCCCTGAGGGCTGACTACCCTACTGTATCTGTCTTGCTCACCCCCCACACCTAAGATTTTCACGTCCGACCCCCGCCCCGCTACAGTCTGGCACGAGCAGAGAGCTCGCAGGTGAGAGACCCTGGGTTCCCCGCCACCCTTGGGGAACCCCACTGCTCGTAGCATGCCAGAGCCTAGGGGGTGTGGAAATAGCCTTGAGGGGAGCGTTGATCAGGTTCCCCTCCCCCGCATACACCTGGGCGCAGGTGAAAGCTCCGGAACAGGATGGGAGAACCTGGTTCCCAGAACCTCCTTTCGCCCTCTCCACTCCAGTGTGGGCAGGGACCGACGGAGGTAGGAGGCGGCGCACACCGGACCAGGAGGCCGCTGCCGCCCCCGCCCCGCTTCCCGGGCCTTTGTTGCTGCTGCGCCCGGGCTCCCCGGCTCTCTCACTGCGGCATCCGCGGCCCCATAAATCGTGAGAGCGACGTGCTCCAGAGCCGGGAGTGGAGAGGGCCGGGGAGCTGGGGGCGGGGCCGGGCTGAGCCACAGGCTCCCAGGCTCCCCCCCCCATAGTCACGTGATCTAGGCTCCTGGCTCCCACCTCCCATCACGTGTAGAGGGTCTCTGCCCCTTGGGGTCACGTGGGGAGGGTCTGCGACCCCGCCTCTTGGGGTCACGTGGGAGGGTGCTGGGGGGACACGTGCAATAGCTTTCTTTGACAGACCTGCAGTAGCTTCCTCCGACAGACCTGGGGCGGGCGGCTCGGTCCTGGCTACCTAGCCATAACCCCTTCCCCCATTCAGCCCCTTGAGTTAGTCCCTGGGAATGAGCGAGACCTTTTCCTAACCTGGCCCAGAAACTAGGACGCGATGGGAGCAACCTTATTGGAGGGAGTGATGAGAGTATGAAGTCGGGGGTCTCCTGAGTCGGAGACTGAACGGGGGTGGAGTTGAGGGCCCAACATGTCTAAGCCCCTTGCCAGGGTTTCATTTCTGTGAACTAAAACGAAGGTGTTGGTACTCTCCTCAAGAGCATCTTTTTCTCGTGATCTCCCTATCTAGGAAACGTTGCTGTTGCTGATCACTTTCATTCACACATTCATTCAACAAATATTTATTGAGACCTCTACTACGTCCATGGTGGTCTGTTTTCGTCTGCTCGCCAGTGTGTCCAGATTTCTCTTCCGCGCTGTCTCCTTCTCTGCTGTGGGCCTCTCTGGATCCGATGCTGACTCTTTGCCGTTTTCTTCCAAGTCTGGCTTGGTTCTCATTCATTTCTTCCCTCTCCCGGTTTCTGGCTTCCCCTCTCTCTGTGTGCCTCCCTCCCTTTCCCCTTTCGGGCGAATCCGTCTGTGTTCGCCTCCCTTCTGTATATGGCAGAGTCTTTCCATCTCTGTGTGTCTCGCTTTCGGCGGGTCCTCGCTCTTCTCCGCCGCTGCAGATCAATAAACCTCCGCCGCCGCCGCTGTCGCTACTGTCGCAGGGTCGAGGGGCGGGGGTGACCGGCGCGCTGCTTCTCCTCCAGACCGGAGCTGGCGGGGCGCGGGGGTGTCTGTGCAAGCGCCGCCCTGGGAGCGTTCCCGCCGCCGCCGCCACCGCCGCTGCCCACCCCCAGCCCCCAGCCTTGGCGCGCGGACTCCACGCCGCGCACACGTGGTCGGGCCTCGCCTGCTGGAGCGGGTGGCGCGCAGCCTCGGGGGCGCGCACTAGAAGGAAAGAACCTAGTCTCTGCATTTTTTCTCCACTCCTTTAATTCTACATCTTGGCTTCTAAAGCCGAGCATAGGGGTTTAACAAGTTCAGAATCTCTTGGGAGCCTTTCCCTTCTCCCGGGTCTTGTTAGAAACCCTGTTTACCTGCCCCTAATTGCCCCAGGGGGAGACGTTTGCTCCTTCTCCGCTCCCCCACCTCCAGTACTGTACCCCCGCGGACACTGAACGCTGAGTCCCGCGGGCCTAGGAAGTAGGGGCGCTGTTGATGTGAGAAGAGTCGGGATGCACCCGGGGCGTTGCAAGCCAGGTGGGACGCAGTGTGCTCTATAGAAGAGCAATGAGGACGCCTTTCGGCGGAGAAGTGGGAGGCAACAAGGGAATGAAATGGAGGGAAGAATAGAAACTCCCTGAGGGAGCAGGGCACACAGTTCCCTGATGCTGGCCCACCCCACGCTGAGCGCAGGAGGGGGGTAACTCTGGAGGCGTGGTTAGCAGCTGGGGCTTAGGTGCACCTCCCTATACTGCTAGGCTAAGTAGGATAACAGATTCAATTAAAGAGATTGTGCCTAACAGACAGGTCGGGTCTCCTAGGAGTTATGGTTTGGGATTCCTGGCACCCGGCCTTCTACTCTCTCCACCAGATACCAACTGGATACAGCTAACTCACCAGCAGGTTTTGAACCACGTGGCCAGGTTGGGGGGGGGGGAGTATTTCTGAGGCTTTTCTGCCATCAATCACAGGGATAGGTAAAGGTGGCTTCTCTTCTTGTCACCGTCACACGGAAACCACTATATATGCCCAGCTCACCCTCTTGAGGAAACTGAGGCACCACCTGTGGGAATATCTCTGGAGTTGACTTAAAATCCACTGTAATGGGGTGTGTAGTTGGAGGGATGAGGCAGCTGCAGGGAGAAGCTGCTTCAAAATCAAATCGGATACACGGATGAGGCCAAGGGAACAAGGCCCCAGGGTAACTGTGGAGCTGCCCCAGGCCTGGCACCTTGTGCTGGCTAGCTGGTGGCCCCCTCCCCAGGTCCTTAGGAAAGGAACAGAAGCTGATAGTTTGGGATGGACACACAAAGCATGGGTGGTGCCTGGGAGCAGCTAGGCCTTGTCTAACCCGTTTTCCTGCTCCCAGCGCCCCGTCGAGACTCCTGCCCACCTGAGTGCCAGGGACAGGGAGGGGCCCGAGTGACCCATCACTCCCATGGGAACCAAGTGGGACTGGTGGCATTCCTGATGACTCAAGAAGGCTGTGCCCGTTCTTACTAGAGAGTCCAAACACCAGCTGTTACCCATCTGCCTCGTTGCTAGTCTTGGGGACCAGGCAACACAAGTACAGCCAATGACATTGGGTAATGTCAGGGAGGACCCTCAAGGCCTCATCCTGAGAAGAAGCCTCTAAGCTCATTTCCCTAATGTGTCTAATTACTGTTTGTGAAGCAAGGTACTGCTTGGTGACATGGAGAGCCAGTTCTTTCTCTCAGTAAGTTCTCAGGGCCTAAGGACCCCAATGGTTTAACATTTTACCCGATGGTCCACGCTTCCCCATGCCCACTATAGTTCCATAGCGCTACCAACATGTGTGCATGCTTGCCTTAAAGAAGTTAAAGAAGACTTCTATCTACTCCTCCACATGTGTGCATTGAGCTGCCTCTGACATCCTACACCATTCTGTGCCATCACGAAGGATGTTCAGAGCAATACTTAGATGGGACTATCAGGCAGGTGAGGGTTCCAAGGGATCCAGATCTGCTTCTCTGTCCCAGAGACTCATCTGGAATGTGACAGACACAGTCATCTTATCTAGGCCCTGTGCTCTCATGCATGTGTGTGTGTGTGTGTGTGTGTGTGTGTGAGACAGTGGCATCTAGGTGGAGAAAGGTGTGGAATGAAGCAGGCATCTTGGCACAATGACAGGTAGGACCTGACACTGAGCTCTTCAGCTCCTTGGTCTGTGTCAGGTTGCTGGGGACTTAATGGTTTATGGCCTCAGGATGGAGGTAAACAGGACTCGGAAGCACAAAGACAGCGAGGTCTTGTGTAGGAGATACAGGGGGAACCCCTAAGATTGTTGGGACCAGCCGAAACTGGCATAGGCTCAGTACACATGCAATCTAGCTTTTCTGTGTGTCTTCTGCCTGTGAGTGGCTGGTGGACATTTTTGTGTTTGTGCCATAGACCTTGTGCATGTATGTGCATGAAGCTGCCATACATGTGTGTATGAGGGCAAGTCCTGTCGGACTGGCCTGGAGGGTGGATCTGCAGCAGCAAGAAGGCATGCTGGGAGAAGCAATGAGAGGGCTTAGTTCCAAGAAAGGGATCTCTTTACTTTCACCCTACCCTTCCATTCCTTCAGTCCCTCCTCCCTCCTGCTGAATTATGGGGAATGGGCTGAGGAAATCCGGGCCTGGGGTCTGGGAGTCGTTGGGGCCTGTGCTGTTTCTGTGGCAACCGGAGAGCTAGGTTCCTTCTTTCCTCCGCCCCCTCCCTCTCCTCTCTTCCTCGGGTGGTAGGCCGGGCTTCTTTGTGCTTTTGCTACCCTCTGGTGGCCACCAGGAGAATGACAAGCAAAAAAGGAGAGGACACGGGGGACTGGAACACTAGACGGTGGGTGCAGAAATGGGATGAGAAAAGACTGTAGGAAAAGCCAAGAGAGTGGGGGACCGAAGTCTTATGATAAAAAATATATAGTGTTATAATGAAGGCCTCGGGGTGTTGACATGAAAAACCTTGGAGCGATTGGGGTTTCTTCCCTGACCCACTTAATTTGTCCACAGCCTGAGGCGAGAGGGCTACACGGTGCAGGTGAACGTGAACGACTATCTGGATATTTACTGTCCGCACTACAACAGCTCAGGGCCTGGCGGCGGGGCGGAGCAGTACGTGCTGTACATGGTGAACCTGAGCGGCTACCGCACCTGCAACGCCAGCCAAGGCTCCAAGCGCTGGGAATGCAATCGGCAGCACGCCTCGCACAGCCCCATCAAGTTCTCCGAGAAGTTCCAGCGCTACAGCGCCTTCTCGCTGGGCTATGAATTCCATGCCGGCCAAGAATACTACTACATCTGTGAGTGCCGGGTCCTCGGTCTTCTGAATGACAGGGTGGGGTCCTGGGGATCTCCGGCCAGCCGTTGTAGTGGTCACCAGGGATAGGCTTCAGAGGTTCAGCTCTGAGTTGTGAGGTGGGGAGGGGGTACGGGGGGGGCGTTATTGACAGTCCCAAATTTGGGCCGCAGAGCATTTCTGTTGGGATGGGCTGGCTACGAAGTCATGGTGACCAATGTCCAAAGAAAGGCTGGGGCAGTTACCCTGGGACAAAGCCGGGTGCGGGCAATTTGGGAGGGGATGAGAGTCTATGTTAAGGCCAGAAGGGCACCAAGTGAGTAAAAGCAACTCAGGCCCAGTCTCCTCCCCAGCCACGCCCACTCACAACCTGCACTGGAAGTGTCTGAGGATGAAAGTGTTCGTCTGCTGCGCCTCCAGTGAGTAGCGTCGGTTTCCAACCACGTCCGCATCCTTGCCTCCCTGCTTTGGGGCTCCCTTGGCTTCCTGGGGATGGGGGCGGAGGGCACAGGCGACCGGGATAGCACCCCAGCTGTAGCAGGGGGAGGGGGTCCTGGCCCTGACTTCCCCTCCTCTCTCCCCACCCGCACCCCACCCCGCAGCATCGCACTCCGGGGAGAAGCCGGTCCCCACTCTCCCCCAGTTCACCATGGGCCCCAATGTGAAGATCAACGTGTTGGGTGAGTCTGCGCAGCGCCCTCTGGTGGCCACTGCTGAAATCGCAGCCCCCTTCCCAGTGCCTGCTTTTTTTTCCCTGCATGCCTTCCCTTGGGACAAGAGCCCTTCCTGCCCCTCCCCCCGTGGGTGGTCACATCTCTGGCTCCACTGCTGCTGCTGCTGCCGCCGCCGCCGCGTGCCCCCCGCCCCAGCGCACAGCCCAGCTCTTACCAGTCTGCCTATTTATCTTTCCACAGAAGACTTTGAGGGAGAGAATCCCCAGGTGCCCAAGCTTGAGAAGAGCATCAGTGGGACCAGCCCCAAGCGGGAACACCTGCCTCTGGCCGTGGGCATCGCCTTCTTCCTCATGACGCTCTTGGCCTCCTAGCTCTGCCCCTTCCTATGACAGAGAGGTGGGGCAGGGCTGAGAAGGAGCAAGGAGCCAGCTGTGGGGCCTACAACCTTCTTCCCATGGTTGGGAGTGGGGTCCGCACTGTACATCTATCTGTGCCTGCCCTCTTTGCCCACACTCTCTAGGACAGGCACCGTAATGGATCAGGCACAGGGACAGCCACAGGTCCCAGGTGTCCTGTGGGTTTGGTACCAAACCTGGGGGCTATAAAGGTAGTGCTCAGGACTCCCTGGCCCCTGGTACCTTTCCCTGACCCTTGGTGCCCTCCCTCTTTGTCCCCCAAGAGGCAAATATGCCCCAGAGAGAACAAATGAAGCATGGGAGGTGCCCCCTGTCACTTTCCTCTGGGGCAGAACATGGGGAGGGGACTAGATGGGTGAGGGGTGGAGCCTCAGGCTGCCCCTTCCCCTGTTTACAGCAATAAGCATGTCCTCCCCCCTCCACTCCCACATAGAGGACTGTGGTTTGGATTGAATCCAAGTTTACAAATAGACACCCCTGGGGGGAGCAGGCAGTGGACAGGGGTGGGCATTGGGGTGCCAGACAGGCATGTACAGACTCTATATCTCTATATATAATGTACAGACAGACAGTCCATTCCCCTTCTTAACCTTGACCTTTCCTGACTTCCCCTTCCAGATTCAGACCCCTTCCACCACCAGGTTAGGCCCCCCTTGGGACCCCCCTGGCCCCTCTTTTGTCTTCTGTGAAGACAGGACCTATGCAACGCACAGACACTTTTGGAGACCGTAACAACAATGCCCCCTCCCTTTCAGCCCTGAGCCAGGAACCAACTCCCAGGACCTTGCCCTGCCACCCTATGTGGTCCCCACCCATCCTGGGCCTTTTTCAAGTGCTTTGGCTGTGACTTTCATACTCTGCTCTTAGTCTAAAAAAAAAAAAAATAAACTGGAGATAAAAATACCTGAGTGTGTGTGGTTTCAAGGGGCCACGTCCCTCTGCTCCACTGACTGAACCCTATAGGGCTCAGGTCCTGGCTGAGCAGGTATTCTAGGTTAGAGACCATGGAGTGCCTGGCTCTGGGGTCCAGCTCTGTGCAGAGAGAGGGGCAGAGCTTCAAGTTGAGCCTGGGTGACTTTGGGCAGGTTCCTTAACCTTTCTAGGCTCAGGCTTCCCACAGGGAAAGTGGTGTGAGTACCCATTTCCCAGGCCCTGTGTATTCAAGTTAAGGCTCAGGCTGGTGTGCTCTATGCTGGAGTCAGAAGCTTTTGGCTGGGTCCAAGGATTTCAGGGGATTTGTGAACCTAGATAGGAAAAAATATTACATCATTATTTTCACTCACCTGTGACAAATTTAACATTTCCTTATGTACTTGGGCAACAGACCACAACGGCATTAACAGTACGTGTGACTTTGTAGCCAACGGAAATCCCAGATGTTTTCAGACCTGCTTTATATCTCAGAATATCATTTATGTGTCACTACTTTGAAATGATCATAGTTGTTAGACTTTACTTGTTTTTAACATGTTAATAAAGAAACATATATATTACATACCAAAAATGTAAATGTCTGTTAACTGTGTTTCAATATAAAGCTGGCTTCCTTCCTGGCACTTTGAGGTTTTATTCATTTGAAACATGCTCCATGCTGGGGCCTGGGCCCCACTTAACCACAGCACTATATCAGGAGAGCAGCGAGGACAGGTTATGTATGGGACCATCAGAGGAGCTTCTTGGGATCCAGGGAGGTGGCTTTCTCACAGCCCAAGGGACCTTATCCCACCCTGCTTCTCTTACTGGCACCAAGGACAAGTTAGATCCTAGGTAAGCATCTCTCCTATGTGCTTCTGTGGCTGTCGGTTGCACTGTGACAACTGTAGCCAAACATGGTAGTACATACCTGTAGTCTGAGCAATCAGTGGAGCTGAGGCAGGAGGACTGCTGCAAGTTCAAGAACAGACTAGGCTCCAGAGTGAGAACCTTATCTGAGAGTATGCAGGTTCTTGGTAAGTTTTTGCTATCACCTAACAGATGCTTGGAGTGGAGAGCAGGCAGGGAAAGAGCCCAGGGCAGACAGTGGACCAGTCTGACACTACTGTACCAAAAGACAGGAAAGGCTGGCTCAGCCATCCAGTTTTCCATGTTCCTGGTCGATACTCAGGGAACACCTGCCAAGAGCCAGGTACCGGTGGGACAAAGAAGACATTGTCTATGCTTTCAGACACAATCTGTACACCTGTAATCCTGGTGCTTGGGAGACCGAGGTGAGAAGACAGCATTCAAGGATAGTGTGGACTACATACACTTTGTCAAAACACAATCTAGGCCAGCCCCATGGCTCCATGGTAAATCACTTGTTATGAAGGTCTGGTGACCTGCATTTGGTCACGGAAGTCACATAAAGGCAGGAGAGAACTGTCAGACAGTGTCCTCTGTTTCTACATATACTCAAATTTAAGTATACTCGTGTGTGTGTGTGTGTGTGTGTGTGTGTGTGCGCACGCATACACACACAACTGTTAAAGTTCCTGTGCTGGCTAGTTTTATATCAACTTGACACCAGCTGTAGTCATCTGAGAGGAGGGACTCTCAACTGAGAAATGCCTCCATAAGATCAGGCTGCAGGAAAGCCAGTAAGGCATTTTTTAAATTAGTGATTAGTGGGGGAGGGTCCAGCCCATTGTGAGTGGGACCATCCCTGGGCTGGTACTTTTGGGTTCTATGAGAGTGCAGGCTGAGCAAGCCATGATGAGCAAGCCAGTAAGCAGCAGTCCTCCATGACCTCTGCATCAGCTCCTGCCTTCAGGTTCCTGCCATGCTTGAATTCCTGTCCCGATTTCCTTCAATGATGGACTATGATGTGGAAGTATAAACCAAAATAAACCCTTTCCTCCCCAACTTGCCTTTTTTGTGTGTTTGTTTGTTTGCTTGTTTGTTTCAGGAGGCAGGGTTTTTCTTCATAGTCTTGGCTGTCTTAGAACTTGTTCTGTAGACCAGGCTGGCCACGAGCTCAGAGATCCACATACTTCTGCCTCCCAAGTGCTGGGATTAAGGGTGTGGACCACCCATATATATATATGATGCTAACTTACTTTTTGATTACAGTGTTTCGCCGAAATAATGATAACCCTAACTAAGACAGCTCCTATTTACTTCCATATCTGTATCTGTTAGGGTGTGCTGGTTAGTTTTATGACAACTTGACACAAGCTGTAGTCATCAGAGAAGAGGGAACCTCAACTGAAAAAAAAATGCCTCCATAAGATCAGGCTGTAGAGTATTTTCTTAATCAGTGATTGATGGGAGGAGGCAGCCCATTGTGGGTGGCACCATCCCTAGGCTGATGGTCTTGGGATCTATGAAAGGATGCTGAACAAGCCACGATGAGAAAGCCAGTCAGAAGCATCCCTCTGTGGACTTTCCATCAGCTCCTGCCTCCTGGTTCTTGCTCTGTTTTAGTTCCTGTCCCGACTTCCTTCAATGATGAAATACAAAATGGGCTTCAATGATGGGCTACTACAAGCCAAGTAAATCCTTTCCTCACCAACTAGCTTCTGATCACAGCGTTGTATCACAGCAATGGTAGCTGTCTTAGTCAGGATTTCTATTCCTGCACAAACATCACGACCAAGAAGCAAGTTGAGGAAGAAAGGGCTTATTCAGCTTACACTTCCAATTGCTGTTCATCAAGAAAGGAAGTCAGGACTAGAACTCAAGCAGGTCAAGGAACAGGAGCTGATGCAGAGGCCATGGAGGAATGCTGCTTACTGGCTTGTTTGCTTCTCCTAGCTTGCTCAGCTTGCTTTCTTATAGAGCCCAAGACTACCAGCCCACAGATGGTACCACCCGCAAGTGGCCCTCCTTCCTTGATCACTAATTGAGAAAATGTCTTACCGCTGGATCTCATGGAGGCATTTTCCCAACTGAAGCTCCTTTCTCTGTGATAACTCCAGCTTGTGTCAAGTTGACACACAAAACTAGCCAGAACAGTAACCCTAACTAGGACATGGTGTGTGGTCAAGAATCAGTAATACACACAGACGGTGAGGGCAGGTGCAGTGTAGTGTGGTTAAATGCCAGGGGCAAAGGAAATAACCGGGGAAATCCTGTCTTTGCCTGGTCAGAGGAAGCCTGCTTCAGGGAGGAAGTATACCATTAGCTCTCTTGTGGAGTACAGAGGCCTTGCAGAGTGGAGATCGCCCAGGAGGCAACAGGGGTCAGCTGAAGATCCCTGAAAGTTCTAGGTCAGGCAATGCTGGTGACTGGAATGGGGGTGCTTGTGGTTTCAAAACTTTGAATAGGTGTTTTAGTCACTGTTCTATTGCTGTGAAGAGACACCATGACCAAGGCAACTCTTATAAAAGAAAGCATGTGAGTGGTGGTGGCTACTTACAGTTTCATAGGATTAGTCCATTATCATCATGGCAGGAAGCATGGCAGCAAGCAGATATGGTACTGAAGAAGTAACTGAGACCTGTGTCCCGATGCTCTGGCAGAAAAGGGGAGAGAGACTGCTCCTGGAATGGATTCTGAAACCCCTAGTGACTCTCCTTCTCCAACAAGCCTCTTAATCCTTCTAATCCTTTCAAACGATTCCACTCACTGGTGATGAAACATTTAAATAAATGAGCCTGTAGGGACATTCTCACTCAAACCACCACAACAGGGCTTAGCCAGAGGGTAAAGATGCTTGCCACCAAGCCCGAGACCGCAGGGTGATTCCTAGATAACATGTGGTAGAAAGAGAGTCCTATATTCTGGAAGTCAGCCTCTGACCATCAGCAATGCCCTAGACAAAATAAGTAAAAGAGAAACTTTTTATTTCAAGACAGGGTTTCTTTGTGTAGACCCAACTGTCCTGGAATTTGCTCTGTAGACCAGGCTGGTCTTGAACTCAGAGATCTACCTGTGCTGGGATGAAAAGTGTGCACCACCACTGCCCAAAAGAAAAACAAAATCTTAAAATCTAGAAATAGTCCAACTGTGAGGGGGTCATGGATTTGGGGGTAGTCAAGTAAACAAATTTTTGTTTTCTCAGCCCTGTGGCTTCTTAGACCTTACTTACTACTGTAGTAGCACTCACGAGTGTCTAATATAATTTTTGTTGCTGCTTCATAACTGTAATTTTGCTACTGTTATGGATCATAATGTAAGTACCTGCATTTTCCAAAGATCTTAGGTGACCTGTGTGAAAGGGTCCTTTGACTCCCAAAGGGGTCATGACCCACAGGTTGAGAACCACTGGTCTCAGATACTGTGTCGCTTGACTAGGGTCACACAGCCTGGCAAGTGGTAGGGCTAACAATCCAAGTGGGTCTCAAGAGCTAAGGTGAGCCCAATAAGAGAACACTTGCTTAGTATGCATTGGTTGATTCCCAGCATCACAAAAACAGCAGAAACAAAAAGTGGGTTTGATCGACACCATGTTCCAATCATTGGCACCTGTATCAACACCTGGAACCCTTCCCATAAATCCAGACTGTGTTACCCTGTGCCCAGGGCTCCTTACTCCTTGTCCTGTTATGAGAAAGAGTTCTGAAGACCCGAAGCCTGCACGACGTGAATCATCCAGACCCTTCTTCTTTATGTATATGAGTACACTGTCACTGTCTTCAGACACACCAGAAGAGGGCATCGGATCCCATTACAGATGGTTGGGAGCCACCATGTGGTTGCTGGAAATTGAACTCAGGACCTCTGGAAGAGCAGTCAGTGCTCTTAACCTGGGCTCTCTAGCCCTAGACCCTTCATTTTGTTGTTTGTTTTTTTGTTTGGTTGGTTTTTTGCTTGTTTGTTTTCATTTTGTTTTTCGAAACAGGGTTTCTCTGTGTAGCCCTGGCTGCCCTGGAACTCACTCTGTAGACCAGGCTGGCCTCGAACTCAGAAATCCGCCTGCCTCTGCCTCCCAAGTGTAGACCTTTCATTTTTACAGGTGGGACAGAGATAGTAGCAACTGAGCCACAGGCACTCGGGTGCCTACGTCAGAGCCAGGACTAGAACTCTGTATACTGAGCCTTAATCTTCTCTTATGTCAGACACAGTCCTCAGAGGGGAAAATGTCCTCTGTCAACAAGGAATGACAAGGAGGAAGTGCCAACCCCTCAAAGATCCTTTCCAGTTCCCTGACCCTCGGGCATGAGCATCCCCCCTCTCAGTCAGGAATTCTTCTAGTTCATTCCTTTTGCTGTGACAAAAACAACAACAACAAAAACAACAAAAAACAACAACAAAACAAAACAAAAAACCTCTGATAAAAAAGCAACTTAGGAAAGGAGGGAGCTTACTTCAGTCCGTCACAGCAGAGGCGTTACTGTGGCAGGAAGTGGAAAGGAGGGGGCTTACTTCAGTCCGTCACAGCAGAGGCGTTACTGTGGCAGGAGGTGGAAGCCCCTGGTCACATCACATCACAGTCAAGCAGAGAGAAACCAAGTGATGAAGCCAGGAATGACACTTCACACCTTTAATCCCAGCACTCAGGAGGTAGAGGCAGGTGGATCTCTGTGAGTTCGAGGCCAGCCTGGTCTACACAGTGAGTTCCAAAGCCAGTCAAGACTACATAGAGAAACTTTATTGTTGTTTTTTAAAAATTTTTTAAATTAATTTTTATTTATATGAGTACACTATAGCTGTCTTCAGACACACCAGAAGAGAGCATCGGATCCCATTACAGATGGTTGTGAGCTACCATGTGTAATGGGAATTGAACTCAGGACCTCTGGAAGAGCAGTCAGTGCTCTTAACCACTGAACCATCTCTCCAGCCAGAAACTTTGTGGGTTTTGTTTGGTTGGTTGGTTTTGGTTTTAACATTTATTTATTTATTATGTATGCAGTGTTCTGTCTGCATGTATGCCCACAGGCCAGAAAAGGGCACCAGATCTGCTTGTAGATGGTTGTGAGCCACCATGTGGTTGCTGGGAATTGAACTCAGGACCTCTGGAAGAGCAGTCAGTGCTCTTAACCTCTGAGCCATCTCTCCAGCTCCCAGAAAATTCGTTTTAAAAGAAGAAAACGGAAAGAAAGTCAGTAACAAAAAAAGAAAGAAGAGGGAAATCACATGTCAGCACTCTGTCCTGATTCGTTTTTTATTGTTTAAAACAAAGTCTTATTATGTAGACCAGGCTGGCCTTGAACTCACAGAGTGCTGGGACTAAAGGTGTGCACCACCATATCCAGCTTGTTTGCTACTCTTAATTAGTTTTCTCCTCTCTTGCACTGTTCAGGACCCCCTGCCTCGGAGATGCCACAGTGAGCTGGGTCTTCAATACTTCAATTAACAGTCATGACAACCCCACACAGACATGCCCCAAAGCCAAGTTGATCAAGATAATACTTGATTAAGACTCTTCCCAGGAGATTCTAGGTTGTGTCTAGTTGGCAGCTAGAATTAACCAGCATTGGTCTACAGAAGCAGGAGCAGAACTGGGGACCAGGCTCATGACTTAGATGAATGCAGGCCAGGGCCATCCAGATGCTGCCCTAGGGCTTGGTCTTTGGCTAATTTTGATGTCCCCATCCTGAAGCATGGAGCTCTGAGGTAAGGCATTACCAAGCCAAGGAGCTGTCTGCACACTAGGAAAGCAAGCTCCTGATGGGCAGCACCCTGAAAGGTGTCTTTCTTCCTCCTGTATGTTAGTTTCATAACAACAAGGACGCCAAGAAGGTTCCCAAGTGAATCTCCTCTATCCAGCACAGTCACAGCCCAGAAACAAAGCTGGGCATGGGCTGGGAGGCTTGGTTCGAAGTAGCCATGTTCTCCCCTTCTGCGTGAGAGTATGCTCCAGCTCCAGCCAGCGATGCTCAGGGCCAGGACAGATTCAGAGCTCTTTACAACCCAGGCCTGGGATCTGAGCCAAGCTGTTTGTGGCTGTGCGCCCGCTCAGAGCCTGAAGTTCTGCTAAATATCCACCAGGTGGCGGAGCATCCAGACTGAGGGGTCAGCGGCGGGATGTGGAGAGCCTTGAGAAGGGGGGGGGGGGGG